>JAIPMN010038012.1:12124-23838 GCA_020650975.1 Apostichopus californicus
AGGGCTTGGGGGGGGGAGTGGGAGTGTGGGGGTAGGGGTTACCATAGCATAGGTAAGTCTGTAAGTCACAAAGGACTGCTAAGAGGGAAAAGGGTCTGAGGAATGGTACCAGATCAAGATCATAGGAGAAGGAGAAGCAAGGTTGTGAAGACGAGGGAGGGGAAGGGGAGGGGAAGGGGAAGGGGAGCGGGAAATAATTGGGAAAATTAGGGTCATGAATGATGTATGTAAAAAAGAATTGATCAGTTGCAGCTGCGCTGAAACTACTTTGGAAACAGTAAAGCTTGTGGCAGTTTTAGGAGGTCAAAAATTGCTTTCCAAAGTCAACAAAAATATAACGTTGAGGGGTTGATCTTTTATATCTGAATTGTTAAAGGTGATATTTTTTTAATTATGGGTTTTTATTTTCAGTTCATGACCTCATCAGTCGATTTAAGCAGACAGCAGTCAGTTTTCAGGGCGTCTTGAGAGAGACAGACCGGGAGACCAACGAGACGATATGGCGTGTGCGACCAAAGATGCCGCCGCTAAGCAAAACTATATTATCTCTCGGCAGACTGCGATCACAGACCAGAGATGGATTCTCGTTGTTCGTCGTCGGAAGACAAGTCTCATCGAGTTCGGGGACGCTGTTGACGTTCTCCTCCGGTCAGACCGTCCTTCTCAGCGTGACGTCTCTATCGCAGTCGAGACAGCTGAAGGTCAGATATACAGACACAGAGGGCGCCGTGCAGATAGCAATATTTCGTACCCCGTTTGTGAACAACGACCTGGTGAAAGTACTGTTGGTGATGGAACCGACCCGAATGTCGTTATTCACCGGCTGCGAAGACGAACAGGAAGTAACGTTAGAAGAAGAGGCAAACTTTGACCTCCCAGAGAACACGATTTTACACGTTTTACAAACGGCGAAAGCCAAAAATAAGTTCAACGTAAGTATTTAAACCTCATTCAAAATTTGATACAGTGATGATGATAAGGATAGATTTATAATAAATGTTTGAAACGGGTCATCCATGTCATGTGAAATCAGGACATCTGAGTTTAATCTGACATTATTTTCAGGGCTGTGAGTGTTACCATGCAAAGAGTTATCTCTTCATCAATATATACATGAAAGTGAAAAGGGGGTCTTCAAAATTATAGTATTGCTCTTATTTTTTATCGTTGCCAAAAGTTTTCAACCAGTTGAAGTAAATTGTAAGTTGGAAATCATGAATAATGAGGTATTTTTAAAATTTTTTTTCGGTATGTGGGATATTTTAACTGGTTAAAAGATCAATTGTGAATTGGTAATCATACAAGATAATGGATTGGTGTTTATCAATTTGTACAGTATTTTAAACTAGTAAAGGTAATCACGACAGTATGGAGATTGTGTTTACATTTTTATCGTTATGATATACAACAAGGCAAAGGGAATCTTCAAAGCTATTATTATTTTTTTGCATATTTTAATTGGCAACTAATTTAAATGAAGTTTGGCTGGAATATATGTTTCTAAAGAAGGTATTTTATTCTTCATTTTTATAAATTATACTTTTTTCTCTTTTGCTTATTGTTTGGTAGGGTTGGATTCACACATTAGAACTTCATACCTCTGTTCTTCAAGGACCTCCGTGGGACTGTGCACCAGCAGGTAAGAGGCATAGCTATACCCTGGAACAACAACTCTTTTGAGTATGGCCTGATTTTCTTTGTACCTTTACCACCTTGTCCCACTCTCCACAAGATCATAGCACCCTCCATGTCCAGCTGTACTTAAACCTCCAAACTATTATAAGTGCCAACAGTTTGGGAAATAGCCCACCCAATAAAAAAAATCTGAAAGGGTGTGAAGGGTGTGAAGGGTGTCTAATGCCGGTAATCTGACCTTGTTTCGAATGAGGTGTAACAGAAGTGTTAGACACCACCATCGATCCCCGAAAATACACACACACAGCTTGCTACCGTCGGTAATTAGACACTAGTGTACAGTCGGTACAAACAGCTGCGGTCAAGACCCACAGCCCAGTAAACAAACGATACAGCGATGGACATCTCAGGTCCAACTAATGATAACAATTAAGGTATCACGTTTCATTACTGTCTGCATTTTGTAGCGACACAAACAAAACGTCACTTGCAAGCAGCAGAAAGTTAACTTTTTCAGATGGCCGCACACGGTTCAATGACTTTATAAAGGCCCTGATATATGCACACACTAAAAGCATCACTATATGTAACTGATAGACAATGCATAATGTTCTCCTCAACTGCCTCCTAGGGATTCTACCCTGGCTATGTCCCTGAAGTAGCTTAATTTCCTTTTTTTATGTTTCTGATAAAGTGAATGTGCCCAGATACCCAATAGTGATTTTTAAATGTACTTATGATACCATATGTGTGCATGTTGTAGACATCTGTAGACCAAGATGATTTTATTCTTGTTTGCAAGTTTAAGAATGTTGCCGTTTTTTGGTTCAAGTTACACCCAGATGTTTCAAATAGATAATTCTTGACCTGGCTGTGAGTCTGCCCCTGTGTCCCCACCGGGCATCCCCCCTGGACCCCCTCAGGGGCCCAAGATAGGCCCCTGAACCCCACCCGATAAAGGCTTTGGGCCACGGACCTACCTACACACTCCTTCAGTTTTTATCCATGGTCAGTCATTTAATGCCCCTCCCACTTTTCAATCGGGATTGATCCCCCCCCCCCCGGCTGATATAGTGCCCTGTTTCTCGTTGTACAACCCAGATTTGTAAATAAGAACTGTTTGGAAATGGTTTGCTTTTCTATAAATCCCTAGTAGATCTGGACCATCCAGGGGTTGGTACTAGAATGTCATCGTAGATACTCAAAGTCCATATGCACCAATTCCAATGAATTTTATCAAATCTCTTCCACCAAAAAAAATCAAATCAACTCTGATTCGTTTCAATTGTTTGTTTTTTTCCCTTCATTTTTCAGTCGAAGAGCAAGCTGTAAATGCTGAGGGCGGAGATTTACAAAATGACGAGCCAGTCGCAAGGAATTTTCAACATTCAAGGGGTAAGTCCGATAATTTGGCTCCTCTGTTTAAGCTCTGTGGGTAGCATAGTTGTTTCATTTATTAATTGCAATCAATGTGAAAAAATGTGGAAACATTGCTGAGGCATGAAGTCCGAGTAGAAGGTAGATAGAGGGCAGTCTCTGTATTTAATGATTAGATATGTACAACTTTACATAATATGTTCTGAAATTATGCTTAACTCACAAACGGAAAGTGTATTTTTGATCCACAAGGCTGGTAAGAATCAAGGACCGATGTCTTTTAGTGACTGCGCCCTGTGATGTTAGTCTATAAACTGATTCCACCTCTAAAAGTGGACACAGTGATGAGAGGAGTAAAAGGGAGAGGAATGGTTGTCTTTGTTTCAATGATTAGTTATGTACAGCTTTACATAATATGTTTGAAAATTGTGCTAAAATCACAAACAGAAGAGAGAGTACTTTTTTCCAGTTCTTCTAAACTGTGGGGACAGGTCTTCCTAAGTTTAGTGACAGTGTCCTGTGATGTCAGTCTAACAGATTCCTCCTTATAAAAGTGGGGTGTATTTAGATGCAAACTGGGATGAGGTTGGGGGAATGGGGTGGAGGTGGGGGGGGAGAGGGGGAGGGGTATTGTGGAGAGCCACTGCATGACATTGTCATGTCTCATTTGTATAACTTAATTTCCAGATTAGCTTCATTTACATTGTTTATGTTAATTAGTGAGGTACTCAAACTGAATTATGTTACATACTGGTTGTAGCCAGTGCATACTGCTGATAGGCTGAAGGCATAAAACTAAAACAGTATTATATATTCTGTGGCATTGCTACTCTTGCAATTTAATCTCTTTTACATAATTATTATGGTAGCATCGTCCTCTGGTGGCAGCGGTGGGAATGGTGGTGGCAGCAGTGGGAGCTCATCCAGGAGCAGCACGGTCTTCACTTCATCCCACAGAGTGTCCGGAGGATCAACTCGCGTCTCCTCGTCCAGCGCATCTCAAACCTCTGGATCCGTTTGCGAGACGGAGACCTACCTCTTAGAGAATTCTGTCCTAGAGCTAACGAGAATGTTAGATGCTGCCAAAGAAGAGGTTTGTAAGGAGCTAAGATAAATAAGAGGGAGGGATGAAGATTAATAGGAGGTTGGAGGAGGAGGGGAGGAGGAGGACTTTGTAGGAACTTACATGTCTTTATAGGCATTGGTTAGATGCTCCCAGAAAAGAGAGGGTTGGTTAGAGTGATCTTATAAATTTAAGTCTCTCTGTCTCTCGGACTCTCTGTCAGAAATCTCATCTAGACCACCCTTTCTCTCTGTCTAGAGATATTATGTAGTAAATCAGTTTCCTTTCTCTGTGATCTTATAAATTTTAAGTAAGTCTCTCTCTCTCCGAGTCTCCTCTCTCTCAGAGATCTCATCTAGACCACCCTTTCTCTGTGATCTTATAATTTTCAAGTAAGTCCCTCTCTGACTCTCCCTCTCAGAGATTCTTATCTAGACCAGCCTTTCTCTCTGTCAATGCTTTCATGTAGTGTCATCCTTCTTTCCGTAGAACGCCGGTTTGCAGAGCCAGCTCGGGCTCCTGGAAACCTGCGAATGTAAGGTGCAAGCTTGTATCTACAATGGTAAAGTCTACGAGAACAACCAGCAATGGTATGCAGACCCGTGCACGGTCTGTCAATGCCAGGTAATTAAAACAAATAATTGTCATACATATTCTCAGTTTCTTAATAACTTACCGACATAATTTGCATACAAGGCCAAAAAACAATAATAAGAAATGTAGATTTCCAGTTGTTAAGATATTCACAGAAATATTAAGAACTATTTTGTAACAACTTTATTAAGAAAGTTCTCAGTTTTGGTTGACCTGATCTGTTGGGAGTGAAATATCTCCCGTGATTTCAGTAACTGGGAGTTCCTTTCGTTTTCTACATTTCCTAAAACGAAAGCAGCTAAAAAGCTTACCTTAAAGAAGTCCACATATATCAAAAAAAATTCTCCTCACAGTCGATAAATTTTTCGCTGTTTTTCTTTACGGTTTTTAGGAGGGATCTACTTTATGTTCCATGTTGAATGTTGCAGAGTGCAATGAACCGTGTGCCTTGTCCCCCTGTTTGAATGGCGGTACCTGCTTGGGTAACCCCGGTTACCAGAACTTCACCTGTCTGTGCCCCCCGTCTTGCAGTGGCAGCCGATGCCAACACATGATCAACGTCTGCGCGATCGGGTCCGAGTACGGCGAATGCAGCGACAGGCTCCTGCGATATTATTACGATCATTTCCTCCAGAGATGCGTGGAGTTTGTTTACTCAGGTATCATAATAATAATAATAATAAATGCAAATTTATATAGCGCCAATATCCAGAGGAAAACCAATGCTCAGTGGCGCTAGTGCTCAGGGAAGGCAGTCAAAATAGATAAGTTTTGAGTCTGTTTTTGAAAATGTTAATGTTGGGTGACGACTTGATGTGAAGTGGAAGTGAGTTCCAAAGAGTAGGAGCGGCATTAGAAAACGATTGTTGACCAAATGACTTGAGCTTCCACTTAGGTACATGGAGCAGTAGCTTATTTGAGGATCGGAGAGAGCGGGTGGTGGTCTTCCGACTGATCCTGCTACTCATGTATTCTGGTGCTAATCCATGCAGGGCTTTATATGTGAGCAGGATGATCTTGAAGTTTATCCTGTAGGAAACAGGTAACCAGTGCAGTTGCCGAAGAATAGGAGTGATGTGGTCGAACTTCTTGAGCGTGTGATGATTCTGGCTGCTGTATAGCACTTATCAAGTTTGCAAGTTTTAGATGTTCCGTTTTTAAAAAACTGCGCATGAACAACGGAATACTTTTAAGTGCAATTAATATCAACGAATCGAATAGGATTTGAATCAGTGACCTCAGAATAACAAGTACTGTGCTCTATAAACTTAGCTATGCAGTCCTGAGTGGGTTTAGATCTCTGTTTATCGCTCATTTCTTTCTTAGGGGTGATAGCGTAAAGCCACAGTACCATGCATATGGTGTAACCACCAATCACACACCAAATTCATGCCATGCAAACCAGAAAGCAATGGGGAAGAGATTTCTAAAGAAATTCTGCATTTTATGTATTTACCAAAGTAAAATTTCTCTGCCCTTTCAGATATAAAAATTTTTTTCAGTGAAATTTATGTAAAGACATTGAATAGGATTTGAATCAGTCACCTCACAATAACAAGTACTGTGCTGTAGCAACTTAGCTATCCAGTCCACAGTGGGTTGAAATCTGTGTATAACCATATACCCTACTGGGGGTAACAGTTAGAATTAGAAACCACTGCACCATGCATATGGTGCGACCACCAAGCACACACCAAATTAATTTCATACACACCGAGAAGCTGTGGGGAGAAAAATTACCAAGAAAATCAGCTTTTTATGTATTTGCTCTTTTCAGATCTATACAAAAACTGAAGTTTCTGTAATTAATATTGAGAACTTTATTTACCTTTAATTTAAAGGTATTGTTTTCTGTGGCTCTTCAGTTTTATCACGCCGTGTCTTATGTCAAAGGTCAAGAATGTTGAAACCAAAGATCAACGTACTCAAAGCTTGGTAGACGTTTGTAAAAGTATTGTCTTGGCAGTTGAAAGGCCTCCACATATAATCTCCAACATGAATGAGTTGATGAAACCGAATTTCCATCGACTCGGGGAGTGAAAAATGCCTGTGAAATTTGTTGCGAAGTTTGAACAAAAAGTGACTATTAGGTGACTCTCTGGTATATAAATGGAGGCAATGCAAAATGACCTCTTAATAATTATTAGTAGTGTCCATTTGTGTTTTGTTGGTCGGTTGCGACAATTTTTGTTACAAATCTTAAATTCCTGATATTCCATGCTGAGCTGTTTTCTTCCTTTTTAACTGTTCATAGTTCTTTATAAATTTCTAAATTTTGATTATTTCTTTCCAGGATGCGGTGGTAACGGTAACAACTTTTTGTCCTATCAGGCCTGCCAAGACCAGTGCCTCGTAGGATCTTGCTGTTACAGGACCTACCAGCGTATATCAGAAGGCGACGACTTCTTGGCCTTTTCCAGTCTGACCCCTGGCCATAGATGTCAGGTAAACATTTCTTCAGTTTAGATGTAGTTTTGGGGTTTTTCATTGGTGAACGGAATCATGTATGTATTTTTGTATGTATTTTAGATCCTCCTGCAAGCAGGAACTCGCGAAGAAGCCTCATTGGCTTATCAAAGCCGCAAGCTGACCGAAGTCAGTCTCTTAGATTCATATTTAACGTCCATGATTATGAATTGTCAATTGTCAACAACTCTGTTACTGGACGACATACGTTAATCTTGAAGTGACTCGAACTCAGGACCTTATAATTGAAAGGCACCGGCGTTAACCACTGAGCTAACACTCCTATATCCAATCATTATTCCAATCATTAATTAACAAATGAAATGGTCATTTTGTTGAAAAATGTAAACATATATATATAAATATATATATCGTAGATGACATCAATTGTAAACTTATTTTGATAATACAGTCAGTACAGTTGATTGGTAAAATTTTTAAAATTTGTTCGCAATTTGTTTTAATTAAATTCTATATTTGCGTCAGGAAACATTTCCTTTTATGATCATTTTAGTCATTTGCTGTACTGTCAAAATTTTGATCAAGTTTATCTAGTTGATAATCGTTGGTGTGATTTTATAGGAAGCCAGAAGAGATTGTCCTTCTTGGGAGATGAACAGTGTTCCAGCACATTTAGACTTTCTCTCTGAACAATGGAGTGTATCTCGATTTAAAAAAAATTCTGTTTCTTCAGCACTATAACCTGCTATTTTATATTATTAGGTTTCATTTGTAACTTCACCTTTCTAGATCTAGTGGCAACACAGATCGTTCCCCTGTACCCAAATTTGTATGTGATGACCACAGGTTTTCAAGCAATGACCTATGGTTTCTAATAGTTAACCCAGAGCAGTCTTCAGTTGAAACTGGTATTGTATATACTACACCCCTGATGACAGTAAAAATTACAACTAAATGTCAACAAAAAAACAAATTGTGGACAACACTCAGTTGTGTGGAGCCTGTTACAGTTTGGACATTTCAAATTATCCAGTGTATTAAATTAAATAAATATTTTGGGCAATCCATGCATTCGTAAGTAATCCATTCAGTTTCTGAGATCTCCATTATGAAATAAGTGGAATTGCTCCAAAAATTCCCTGTTTTCAAACTATAACGAGCGATGGTCATGTTTAACTTAAGGAGCACTTACGTTACCCTCCAATTCTAGTTTTGGATTAATACTTTAAGGGTTTTTTTTGGTGAGATTTTAAGGGGTTGTGACAGCCCGGTATTTGTTATTCTTCTTGACAGGAACTGTCACTCGCCGAGTGCAGGTTGCAAGGCACGATAAATCCTGCCTCTCGTCAGCGTAAGGAGGTCACGGCGTTCCACGCTGGGCTGAGCTGCGAAGAGGTAGAATGCGGCGCTTCGGAGACATGTACAGTGGACGGTATCGTCCATCAAGAGGGCGACGTACTTCAGAAGGGATGTCAGACGTGTATATGTGTTCGTGGAGGGAGAGTGGAATGCAGGTAACTATCTCTGATGGTTTAGATCAGGAGTTCCCTAACTGGGGTGCATGAACCCCCAGGGGGTGCGTGAGTCCATCCCAGGGGGTTTGTGAGACGTTTCTGAAAGTCAAAACTAGAGTACTCTTTGTTGAACTAAAATCTGTTATATCATATAATTTAGTAATGTACAAAAGTTGTACCTATCGAAAAACTCTTTTTGCGTTCCATACGCATGTGTTGCCATAGTAGTACAGTACTGTGCATGTGATAAATAACTGAATTATGAAACAGACACAGGCTGTTATGCGTATTATAGTATAATAATGACTCAGATCGTGTCTCGAAAAGGTGGGGGTTCATGGACAACTCTGACATCCACAGGGGGTTCGTGGGGGATAAAGTTAGGGAAACCCTGGTATAGATGGTTTCTTAATCGATGGATTATTCATATCAAGAAAGTTGAATCATACCTCAGGAAGAAATGGTAGTTTCAGGATCGGATTAGTCCACATTTGTACGTACGTACGTATGTCTGTATGTATGTTCGTTTGTTACTCTGAACTCAAAGAGACTTGGAAGTTGATGGAAATTAAAGTTAAACAATAAAAAGTTGAATTTAATAACTCTTTCCAACTACTGCAAAAGTTGACCGAAAGAAAAACTATTTTCTTAGTCCCTACCAAATGTAAACGTAAATCAAAATAAAATCTGCTTATCCACTAAAAAGCCTGTTTAAGAGAATGTGTAAAGTAATTGGGCCTGACATTCCAATACTAGCAGGATTTCATTCAGCGTCTGAAGTAGATCCTGCTAGGATTGAAACGTCAGTCCCGCTTACTTTTACAAATAATATAAACGTTAAAGAGATCAGAACCAGGAGATGGAATAATGTGTCTTCATTTTTGTAACAACCTTACAAATTGAAGATTCACAAAGAGGTTCCCCTGACATAATTTTTCCTGTCCCGTCCAGACTCTTGACCGTAAAAAGTGCAGAGGTTTGGTATTTGTTAGCGAAGTGCAAACGGCTTGTCAAGAAACCTATTTATGATATATGCGATCAATATTTGCAGATGCACTAATGTCGCCGTCCGAAAGGAGATCAGAGATATGACCCGGGAGGAACTGGACCGGTTTCAAGAGGCGGTGAGGATACTGAGAGGTACCGGACCCGGGAACAGCTGGGAGTCGCTACGTAATCTCTACATCACTCACGTCATGGAGGCCCACAGCAGGCCCTTGTTCCTTCTCTGGCATCGAATCTACCTCACCGAGGTGGAAAAGAAATTGCAGGTAAAAGGGAGTTTGCCGTTGGTCACCGTGACGACTGGACGTCAATAGTAGCCGGTGGAATTTCATTTATAGGGATGGTTCAAACATCGTATTTGCATTGCAGCATTCAACGCTGCTTGTATTAAACTATTGCGTTGTTCGCTCTGTGGCAAAGACTGACCTAGTCTAGCTGACCAGAAAATGTATGGAAACATCTGCTAACATTATTAGCCATTCAATGCATAAAACAACAGAATCAGGAGTTATTATAGTTATTATGTGTTATTCAGGCCATGCGTAGTCTTAACTGACACTGTGAAAGATCATCACCTTGGATCATCTTCACAATCCCTTATTGACTAGGCCTAAGTTAGGAAGTAATATGTTTACATCATAGCTTCATGATGCTATGAAGCTATAAGGTGGGGGAAGTTATATGTTTTCATCATAGCTTCATGATGCTATGAAGCTATAAGGTGGGGGAGAAGTTATATGTTTTCATGATGCTATGAAGCTATAAGGTGGGGGAAGTTATATGTTTTCATCATAGCTTCATGATGCTATGAAGCTATAAGGTGGGGGGAAGTAAAATGTTTTCATGATGCTATGAAGCTATAAGGTGGGGGAAGTTATATGTTTTCATCATAGCTTCATGATGCTATGAAGCTTTAAGGTGGGGGAAGTAATATGTTTTCGTCATAGCTTCATGATGCTATGAAGCTATGATGAGGTGGGGGAGTAATATGTTTTCATCATAACTTTATGAAGCTATAAGGTGGGGGATGTAATATGTTTTCATAATAGCTTCATGATGCTATGAAGCTATAAAGTGGGGGATGTAATATGTTTTCATCATAGCTTCATGATGCTATGAAGCTTTAAGGTGGGGGAAGTAATATGTTTTCATCATAGCTTCATGTTGCTATGAAGCTCTGATGAGGTGGGGGAGTAATATGTTTTCATCATAGCTTCATGATGCTATGAAGCTATGATGAGGTGGGGGAATAATATGTATTCATCCTGGTATTGTTTATACTTTTACAGGAGATAGATTGTTTGGTGACCATACCTTACTTTGATTTCACTCTCGATACCTACGACCTCAGCCGGTCTGTTGTCTGGCAGCCCAACTACTTCGGCGGTAACGGTGACGTCGATGCTGACGGTTGCGTCCCGGATCACCCCTTCAGGAACGACACGGATTGGGAACCGTGTCTGGTTCGCTCCTTCCAACAGAATCATAGGCTGCCGTCAAAGTTAGACATTGCCCTCGCCATGGCGAGCGAGAGCTATTCGTCGTTCTCCGAATGCTTACAGATGATTCTAGGCCAGGTTTATAGCTACATCGGCGGCCACATCGCAACGTCTGCTGCCCCCTACGATCCTCTCTTCCTACCCATCCAAGCGTACGCCGACATGCTCTTCTGGCAGTGGCAGAAGATCTCGGGCAACGAGAACAGCTTTCCTTCGTTCCTTCTCGACGTGCCAATGGTACCTTTCAACGTGGAACCACGGGACGTGTTGCAACTGGAACACAGCATTTGTGTGACGTATCTGCTGCCCTCTTTGGGGGCACCGTGCAACTACACAGCTGAAGAGTTTAATAACTTTGGATTTGACGTTGAAGGCTACGACAGGAATGGATTTAATCGCCAAGGATTTGATAGGTGAGATCTGTCGTTATTCTTCACGGCCGGTTTCGATAATTAAGTCGCAAAGATGCACAGAAACTTTAATCTTAAAATTTTTACAATTACCTTGGCGATATAATTTTTGTCCTGTTTAGCTTCTTGAAAAATTTTAGTTCTCATTTTGTCTTTCAAATTGTTAAAATGTTTGGAAACAAAGTTTTCA
>JAIPMN010038019.1:0-12900 GCA_020650975.1 Apostichopus californicus
TCTCGCCGCGAGACCGACTTATTACGGTTCAATGTACTCTCGCCTCCGACCCGTGAATATCGGGATTTGACTACATCACTTCAAGAGGCAGAAACGATATATGGACACAAGTGTTGAAGTTGAAACGGCACTTGCAAAGTGAGTGTTAGCTCAGTGGTTAACGCCGGTGCCTTTCAATCATAATGGTCCCGAGTTCGAGTCACTCCAAGATTAATGTATGTCGTCCAGTTACAGAGTTGTTGACAATTGACAATTCATATATCATGGACGTTAAAAGATGAATCTAAGAGACTGACTTCGGTCAGCTTGCGGCTTTGATAAGCCAATGATGGCTTCTTTGCGAGTTCCTGCTTGCAGGAGGATCTAAAATACATACATACATACATGTTAACGATGTTCGAAAGCTATTTGAAAGCAAGATACCTGTCTCTTGTTTCGATATCCATTATGCAAATGTAACCCATTTTTAATTTAAAAAAAAAAAGTTGTAACATACCTTCTGTAAAGCTTCTTCAATCAGTTTAAAAGCAGGTTCACTTTTAAATGGCTCGGATTTTGCTTCTACTGGTCGGATTCTACTATAAAAAGATAAATTGTTATAATACAAGTATATGAAAGGCGAGGCTTGATTTAAGAAACAAAACAAATTAAAGAACGAGTTTCTTAGATTTCTTTTAACTTTGTTTTTAACCAGAACTAAAATACTTCGTCAAGATTAAAACTTACATGTTCTCCATCCTGTAACGTTATGAATTCTTCACCTGCCGACAGAAATAAACATTTTTGTCATTTGCAATGGTTTCGTGTTTTTCACATGTCTGAAATCAGATAACAGTATAGCGATCATGCAAGCCACCATTACTTACACATAGGCGTAATCAGGTAGAGGTATAGGGAATATTGTCTCCATTCAAACCTCACTCTTATCCGCACCGCCACACATGCCCTCTTATCAACTCTACCCCCCCCCCTTCAACCTTTATTAGATGTACAATTTAAACGCCACATACCTTCATTAACTAACACATTGACTACATTGGCGTCAAGAGCCAGTTGGAGCCTCTGGGATAATAATATCACTGGACCCCCTTTTTGAACTTCATTGTTCCATATATTTTGCTGTATTATGAATATGAGAGTACGTTATTCTCAATCCCATATTTCCCGAGCACCATAATTACCCCGATTTCCAGGGATGTATCCCTCTGACCGCACCCCCCCCCCCCCCACACCCTATTCAGGCCTGATCATCAATACATTTACATTTCTCCAATCATATTCTTAGTCGTTGCATTTCACCATGACTTCGACTTATCATCATTAAGATCATTCACACCGTCATGGCAGTATTAACTACCAGGTTGCTACAACCATACGCTATTATCGTTATAACCACCACTATTTCAGCAGTACCTTATAGATCACCAGTACCGTTATAGCAATGAACGTTATACAAGAACCTCCTTGGTTATATCATTATGCATATCACTTTCATCATTTCATGATATCTTTGACACCATCAACAGAACCGCCATCATGGCACCCCCAGCCCCCCCCCCCCTCCAGCGCTATCATAAGCATATTCATTATTGTCAATGACACCGACATAACTCCTAGACAATATATGAGGGGGCGTGGCTGTGCTGCTCAACGTTAATAACAACACCGCCCTCTCTATCAAAGCAAAATAGTTCATGAACCTTTCCCGATGCCTTTGCGACAGATTACTGTCTGAAAATATATTTTGAACACATTTTATCGTCGAGAAAATAACAGAGTTATGTCTGTAGCATAATTATGACATGCATAGGGGAAAAAACAGACATTTACTGATACATCATCGACTATATATGTCTTTCTCATTAAAATTATAAAAGAAAAATCAGATCCTAGTTTTTGTACCACAATATTTGTGTCACTTGGGACAAATCGATCTATTTACATATCTTTTTCATGTCCAGCATGATGGTGTTCTTGATTGATGTTATTAAATCATTCATTCAGTATTATATAAGTGTTAAAAATTCGTGACTAACACAGAACCTAAAAGAATAAAACGCGAATGAATTTTTCCTAGGACAAATGACTTCATTCTATGGCAAGACGATTTTCTTAATCCCTGGCCGATATCCAATAATCGCTCAAAGCTATAGATGTCATTGCAACCTCACATAATAATGCTCTAATAGTAATACTTCCAAAAATGCACTTACCTTTTCAGTAAATATATATTTTTCAAAGTGAGATTCTTCTCAAGTATGGTAATGGCCAATGCGATATGAGAAGCGTGAAGACAGCCAAAGGACGGGGGTATATAGATTATAGTATAGGGTCATATAGGCCTAAGCTATATTAAGATCTCTCTAGTTTTGATCTTTGCCCTTCAGCCCTTACAAGATTTTATCTTTTTCTCTGTCGGATTAAAGAGTCTTTGTTGTTTGATAACAGGGCTCACTAATTACAGTGGAGTAACCACATATAAACTAACCTCGCGTACCTATGTGTATACAATATCTCTATATGTACATCCTCAATGTAAATCTCTCTGTGTGCTCGTTTATCACAGCATTGTCTTTCCGATAAGGTATCACTGCTGTAAAAGAACCAATTTACGATGCATGTAGGGCAGTTTAGTCAAGGAATAATGCCCAACTCAAGAGTCTCATATATATTTTGAATTTTTTTTTAAATTTAAATATGAACACTTTTATCTCAAAAAATAAGCACACTAAGGTTCTGGAGTGCAATATGCTGACTACATTTACCTAATCAAGGGTGTTTATGTTTTAATTTACAGCATAAGAAAGGTTCACCAAATGTCATTTAAGGAAGCACAGATCACCTTAATTCGGACGATCCCTAACCCCTCCGACCCCAGCCACAACATACCCCCATGCCTCCTCCATATCCCCCACGTCAAGACACTTAAACTCCACATCTCCTTCAGTCAGTGGCGTAGCCAGCGGGGGGGGGGCAGGGGGCGGGAGCCCCCCCAGTTGAAATGCTCGCCCTCCCACTTGCCCCCCCAAATGGAATTATTGACTGAGAAAAAAAAAACTTGAATGCACACTAAATATGTTGCTGGGCCTATGTGCATATTACCATGGTTTTTATGCAATTTTAATTATTTACCTTTTACCTAATTCTCTATCTGCGAAATTGGGTGGCCAAAATAAAAATCACTTCCATGGGAACATTGCCTTGAAAAAGAATTTGACCCAAGCAGCAGCGCAAAAAACGCCACTGTCTCTGTATTGTCAAATGTGGAAACGGGTTGACAATTTAATTAAACGGTCTCCGCGGCACTCACAAGCGGAGGCTACGTTCAGTTAATGTTCACATGGTTATTCCTGATCCCTGGATTGTGTTCCGAAATGATTCACACGTGAGTGACAAATCATGCTGATCATCTTTGAATAGTGACAGAAAGAGCATAGTCTAAGGGAATTATCGATGACTTTTTCAGTGATCTGTTTTATCGTTAATAATACCTATGTAGAAATAACATAAAACGTCAGCAAACTAGAGTGACCATCTGTACCAGTGGCGGAGCGTCCATACAGTCAGGGGGGCGGATGCCCCCCTGACGGACTCAAATGGACTGCTGGCGCCCTTTTCAGCTCTTTACCACTTTTTACTTATTCGCGAATATTGACATTTTTTATTGCGCTCTCATCTACTTATTGACATTTGTCACATTTTGTTGGTGTAATTTGGCGATGACACCTATTTATTCTTCGTTTATCTGCAAATTAGCCAGGCCCGGAAAGGGTCATTCCGGCGATCTAGGGAGTATCTTTACTCAAAAATTTTCTGTACGCTACGCGCCAACCAGTGGTGGCGCTCCGCTTAGATAGTGTTGAAAGCGCCCCTACAGACCATTCTCGCCCCCTGACCAATACCCCTAGCTCCGCCACTGATCTGTACCTTACATTGCTGACACAATACCCGATTTGCCACAGTTTGTCATGCAAACTGTTTTGTATGTCTTTTGTACTAGCTTAGTCTGCCCCACCATTCAGACCCTTCGCCCCCCCTTTGCCCCCCCAGATGGAAAAGTCTGGCTACGCCACTGTATCACTGCATTTTATATCAAAGTTAATCCATTCCTCGCCTCTTCCCTCACATTCCATGCCCAGTCACTTGTCTTATTTTGTGGGTAAGATGCACGGAAAGAAATTTGATAACTTTCGAGGAGCTAAGGGTTCTTTCGAGGCATTCTGCACTATGCAGGGTTTTAGACTGACTCGATACTAAAAATGCAGATACATTAGAAATTTTACTTTGGGAAGTTAAAAGTGCTGTGAGGTTGGGCAACAGCAGCAGTGTAATCCAGAGTGTTGATAATTTCTCACAGCCTCATTTGCATATATCCTAAAATTTTAAATTACAATTGTCCAACCAACATATAACCAGCTTTTGTGCATTATTTTCTCCGCAATAGTTGTCTATGGTATATCCACCGGTTTTGGAAACTTTGCCAAAGTAGTGATTTCACCTGATAAATTAAAGTAAGTAATATATCTGTGAATTATTTATATATTTTTAGAACTGTGAGGTTCCATCGTTACCACTGCCCGCTGATCGGCTCTTTTCGTATGGTGCTACGCGATTTCTGTCGCATCGTGAAAGCTCGGGCAAACATTTCTTTGTTGCCACATAGTTTTAGGAAGGGTAGCTTAATTAAATGGACTTGACTATATTTTTATTGCAAAAGCCATGTTTGCTGCATCATCATCAGGGAATCATTTTAATGTTCAAATTTCATGTAGCAGTATTGAAGTTTTGTCTCTTATAAATATACTATGATTCCTGCTAAATATATATCTTTGGATTTGTCTAGCAAGTTGACCTTTTTGTGTAGAATTTTTGTGTAGCGATACCGGATAAAATTATTCCCCGATCATCTTCGTTCCCTACTTAGGCAACTACAGGAGAATTTGATCAGGTCACATTCCGCTGGAGTAGGGGAACCTCTCAGCCAGGAACATACACGAAAACTGCTCGCTCTGAGAGTCAATATCCTTTCCAAGGGCTACAGCGGCATTTCTCCAGGGACACTGCAGAAGGTGGTTGCTGCATTTAATGGTAAATAATCCTCTCTCTAAGGAGGAGAAACATTTCTTCCTCTCTGTATCTATTTCGCTAGGATTGAATGATATCACTTTCTGAAGCCAGTTGTTACCCTAATTGTGACTTTAATAGATTTTTGTATCACTTTTCCTTTTAGAGATAAAACCATACTTCAGAGCATACTTTACTTATATACACAAAGTCATAGGAGAAGGGGTCGTAGAGTGGCCTAGACTCTCCCCCTCACCCCTGTCCTCTCCCCCTGGGTTATTTGAAATGGACAATGATTTAGTTTTCTCTTGCTGTTTAAGAAATTACACTGCAATTTGAGAGAGATACAGGTATCAGGTAACTGTCATCTCAATGATGGTACCTCCCTGAAAATATGCCTTGTCCATGATGCTTGTATCAACTATCAAAGCTGAATATTAGTGTGAAAGTTTGGTGAGCATATATGATTTACTGAGAGATGGAGGACTGATCTGAGTTTCTGAAGGTTGGGAGGTAAAAGTGGCCTGGGACCTCCACAGAATGGAAGAGGTGTTAAAAATATAATGACTCTTTTTAGCCCATTTGAAGGTAACAATAAGGGTGTCAGTTGTACTCCAGTAATTCCATTCTCTGCCTTTGTTGCTTAATGCCTCTTAGCAATCTGGTTTGTAAATTACCTCTTTAAGTTAGAATGTGGTAAAGTGAAGTATATGTGTAGTATATGTGTAGTTTATGTGTAGTATATGAGGATTATTAGAATAGTTGAATTGATATCGTTTAAATTCAATATATTTCAGCCTCTTGCCTACCATGGATACCTTCAAAGGGTACAGTCGGGGCCAGTGGAGACCTTGCTCCCTTATCACATCTGGCTTTGGGATTAATGGGAGAAGGTAAAATGTGGAGTCCTAAGAGTGGATGGGGCGATGCACAGGCGGTGAGTGATTGTACTGATTGAGATATGCAGAAACATTCCACTGGCAAATAATTTCTCCTTTAATATACGAGTCTAGTAATGTACAAACTTCTTTACACTTTTTGAGCCAAAATTAGTCACTGTTTTCTGTGTCTGACATCATCTTGTACCTTTTTAACAATTTCTAAAAATTTCATACAGTTTTATTTTATTTTAATTTCATACAAGCCACGTCTTTCTAACTAATGACCATGGGAAGGACATTTTAAGTTGTATCCTAAAAATCACTTTTTCTCTACAGTGACAGCTAGAGTAACAGGTTGTCATAATCTGCTGTATAAAACCCAGACTACATTTTTATGTGGGGAGGGGGCATGGAGGGGGGAGGGGTGTGACCTGGGGGATTTACTCACTCGTAGAAAAGTTGTTACGATGACTAAAAGAATAATTATAATTGCATATCTTGAGATTCGTTTCTCTTCATATCTTTTGTAACGTATTAAACTGTTTAAGTTGACGATGTTATTTACAGATCAGTATACAAAGTATCACATGTTGTATTTCAAATTATTCATCGAAGGAAATCCTTCATGTCTCCGGTTACCTTTCTAGGCCTCCTCTAGACAACTGATCAGAAGTCTCTGTGTGAATGTCTGATGTTTGTCCATGTTGAAACAAACAAGATCAAAAAATCAAATGTCTTTGTATAAAATTTACTACAATTTTGTTCTTCAACTGCTCAGTTATAATAAGTCTGTTTATTACATGCACACCATCTTGTGATCACTATAGAGCTTTCATGCTTGGTTTCTTGTTTCTTACAGATCCTCAAAAGCTATGGACTCGAACCCCTCAAGTTATTACCAAAGGAGGTATGAATTATATCAAATGAAAATACATTGCCGTTTTCAGAAATAGTTTGCTATTTGTCATTATACACAGCATCTAATTTTTTAATAATATTTTTCACCCTTCAAAGAGATTGTGTACATGACTGTATGATTGGTTTTAGAATAAATTAAGCAGGAGAAATGTTCAATCATTAGTATTTAAAAACCCTCCATTTTATTGGCTTGCAAATTTGTTTTCATGAAGCATTTGAACCCTAAAAGTTGCTGGTTGAATTTCATTGCTTAAAATATGCAGGCAGGGAACATCAATGTAAAATCAAGGCTTGCTGTTTGTTCTATGTAGAAATATATATACTGTTAGCCTCTCTTTCTCTAGTGTCAAAGGTCCAAGGCCGAAGGTCCAAGGCCGAAGCCTTTTAGGAGAGGGGCAAATGTGGACTTTTGAGACCTGTTAAGGAGGCTCCTTCATGCATTCAATAACATGTTGTGCAACCAATGGCTATCGGCCTATAGAGATGGTCATTGATTGCTAGCTGTAGATGATAATCCTAATTTCATGAGGACAAGCTAGGCTAGGCTCTCGGCCTATAAAGCTGTTCATTGATTGTTAGCTTTAGATGTCCGAAGTGAAGGAATTGACATGTAACTTTGTGTCAAGTAACAGTGTTTGAAGCTTCTATAAACTGTGTGACAACACTTCAACAAACTATCAATACAGTTTTTGTTCAAGAGATTAATGTGCATGGAAGGAAACCTAGCCTACCTAACAGGGTAACAAACACAAGCAGATGGGATGAACTATTTCTATATGTAATGCTTTCTCTCAAGTGTGGTCAATATCTGTGGTAAATTGTTGTTTTGTCATGTGGTTAAAGCACTAAGCCTCTTAGATCAGGTTAACTTGTGTACCTCTTTTTAATACTGAATACAATCCTCTGTAAATTTGATCCAAATTGGTTACCAGCTCATGCAGCAACAAGTAAGCAATTAACTATTCAATATAACCCACAATATAACTGGGGTGGGGGGGGTGGGGGTATTAGCAAACACAACCAGCTGGTTTTAACCACTTGTCTGCAGTCCATTCTATTGTTGGTAATATCTGTGTTCAATTGTAATTTTTCAATGTGTTGAAATTAAAAACTAGGATCAGGGATCCCTTGAGTGCCTCTTACCGATTACTTAATCCCCTAAGAAGATCCTGCTAGGATCGAAACGTCAGGCCAACTTACTTTTACACATATTTAATCCCCTGTAATGTTTTATCCAGATTGATTTACCCTCTCAGCAGCGAGCAGTCAATTTGAAGCAATGACTAACACTGAGTTCATGTTAGCTGCATGGTCGGTCAGATGAAACCAAAACTGTCTACTGGGTGTCTGTAATGTTTCCTGTGCTATGTATACATGTGCTATATACATACTGTACATACATACACACATACATACATACATGCATACACCCATACATACATACATGCATACATACATACACACATACATACACACATACATACACACATACACACATACATACATACACGCATACATACATACATACACCCATACACACATACATACACACACACATACATACATACATACATACATACATACATACACACACATATGTACAGCTTTTGTAAAGAAAATTGGCAGCAGCAATTAAGTAATGTTGCATTTTGTAGAAAACAAGATTTAAGGATCAATTCCTATGCCTCATGTAATGTGTTTGAGATATCACACTGACCCAAACATGCAGTTTACTAAATTTCCTCTCTCCTTCTCTCTGCATCAAGTTCTGTGAAGTTTGTCACTTGTGGCACTGTAATGAATGTCTTTTTATCGCCTACTAATTTAATGTAGGAGATTTTGTCATGTGACTTATTATTAATTGTAATGTTAGTGGCACCTTTCAAATTTGTAATTTATTCCAATTTTATTTTTATTAAAACCATTTTTCAGGGACTTGCCCTCATCAATGGTACTCAGCTAATTACAGCACTTGGAGCAGAAGGTAATTAACATATCATATACTGATAATTGGCTATAAACAATGCCTAGTTAATTGGCAAATGTATGTTGTGAGCTTTTTCAATAAAGAGGCACCAGGTTATTGATCTGTTTCATGTTAGTAAACCTGTAACAAAGTTTGCCACAGTGCCTGAGATATCTTTGAAATCTTTGGGTTTTGGATAACTAAAATAGATCACAATTGTCTAAATAAGTATAAATTGTGATCGATAATTGTTATAGACTGCCCATCAAAAATTCAGAATTAAGTAACTTACAATTAGCCACATCGGAGTTCCTGATATATCTTTGATATCTTTGGTTTTTTGATAACTAAAATAGATCATAATTGTCTAAATAAGTGTAAATTGTGATCGATAATTGTTATAGACTGCCCATCAAAATGTCAGAATTAAGTAACTTACAATTAGCCACATCAGAGTGCCTGATAATTCTTTGGGTTTTTGATAACTAAAATAGATCATAATTGTCTAAATAAGTACAAATTTTGATAAATACTTGTTATAGACTGCCCATCAAAATTTCAGAATTAAGAAACTTTAAATACAATTAGCCACATCAGCTGGGGTTCACCTTGAAAACAAAAGAACAGTTTATCAATGTGTATCTTTGACATCACCAATGCTTGCTTCAAGCTCAGTTTGTCAGATAACATGTAAACTTCATGTGAAAGGCATCTATTAAACGACATGTGGAAGTGGATCTTAGATTAAGTTGCGATAATACAAGTCAATTACTATTAAATTTACCTCTGAACTATCTTCTTTCTTTGAAGGCAAAAGTTCTTGAGAACAATATTTGTGGATATCAGTGAAATGGGGGTTCATACTCAATTAAGAAAGATAAGAATTCAACTTGCAGGAAAATGAAGTGACCAGTTTTGGTTTTTCCTAACATATTTGGAAGCAATGCTCATTTCCTTTAAGCATGATCCGCATATTAAATAATCATTAATTTTTAATGAATTTGTAATATATTGATTCAGTTTAAAGGGCATGTAAATTCTACTTGCAGCTGTTGAAAGAGCTGGCAACATTGCCAAACAAGCAGATGTGATTGCTGCCCTCACTGTAGAGGTGTTGAAGGGAACAACTACCGCCTTTGAAAGTGGTAAGTTTTGAGGTAATAAGTAGGTGTGGGTGGGGTTGGGGGTGGTTGTGTGAGTGGGGATGGGATAGGCAGAGAGGCAGTGAATCACTTTAAGAAGACTAAAGATGTCTCTTGTATCGATATCGTGTTTCTATCTCTAGCAAGTCGTTGTCATGCATGTTTCTTCATGCATGTTTTTTCATTTACTGTTATCAGATTTATTTTGATTTCTCACCTTGTGGTAAAATGTGAATGCTAGTTTAGCAGTTAGGCATGGATACTTGGAGTTGAAAAGATTTGGCAAATTGCAGTTCTATGGTAAGAATATTTATCAAATTCTGTCGATAATGATTTGAACATCAACAAATTGCTAACGTAATTGGTGTTTGTCACACAGTCCTGTCAGAATGGGAATGGTTTATCCAGACTGTGTTACCATGACAACTTGTCAATGATATCAGTAAGACAGGATTAAACAGTTGCCTGAGCTGCTCTAAAGTCGAAACAATTTTTAAACCCATGCAGTTTGGGGAGCCTTTATAGTTTAGTGAACCCCCCCAAAAGTTAGGAAGCCTACAGAAGCTCCTATGACACCCTATCCTTGTGATAATGTAAAACCAGCATATAACTCTGTTTGATGACTGGTTCAGGGGTATTTAATTGTCGCCCCCATCCCGGTTCTCAGGACCACAAACTTAAGTAGGTTCATATCAGAGGCATATGTCACATTGCGATGGTCTGTCCTGGTCTGCCCTCTCATTAACCTTGTACATTTTTACTCTTCCTAAACTGCTCTGGAAACTTTCTTTCAATCTTTGAAAATTGTAGGTGATATAATTTTATTTATAACTTGAAGTTTATAGTTAATTAATCTTTGTGAAAAAATATTGATGATTAAAAGGGTGAAAAAATGATTCAAAAGAGGAAAAAACCAAGGATGACTGTGTATATTTCTCTCTTCTTCCCCTGACACTAGCTATCCACAACATTAGACCCCACAGAGGTCAACGAGAGGTCGCTTGGAGGTTACGTTCTTTGTTGCATTCGGAAACCCACCCTTCCGAAATATCACAGAGTCATCGTTTTTGCGGCAAAGTTCAGGACGCTTACACCCTTCGATGTTGCCCTCAGGTAAGTCGAATGGACTCATTTGCCTTTTGATGAGAAATTATTCTCAACTATTCTAAAATGGGTTCCCACAGCGGTAAATCTTCAGTGAAGATAATGTGAAATGTTTAAACAAGGATTATGATTAATAAAAAATGTCTCACCTTAAATGAACATATTGACTTTAGGAATTTCTACAGGTTTATTTGAATTATTATATTTTTTGGCAAAAACATGACTTTTATAATCTGTCCTTGTTCTTTGACTAATCTATATGATATTATTCTCTCCTCAAAGGTTCATGGTATTGTCCATGATACTATCGATTTTGTGAAAGGAATCATAACCACAGAGATGAACAGCGCCACAGATAACCCAGTATCCTTTTTATTACCTTCTTTAGTTTCAAATTCTTTCCACTTGATTGATGTTGTTGAAGCACAGGTATTCTGCCACCCCTCCCCCCCCCCACCCCACAGTCATCTTGCTGCTCTACCTATACCCCATTGAATTCCTGGTTGTAAGTTTGAATCCTTAGTTTCATTTAGCTACTTGAGAAATTAGTGTTTCATAAGGGGAAATTCTAGCTGTCTTAAAACCTGATTTGAGAACTGGTATCTTTAAAATATATTTCAACTGTTACTATGTCCCTACCTGCAATCACCAACACCTTACCCCCATTCCCCTCCCTATCACCCATTTTCCAGCTTCATTATCACTCAGAATATTTAAATGAGAGTGACTCTAATTCATCAAAGAGGGATTCTTATCCTTAATTCCAAACACAGATTGTCTTTACAGAACAGCAAGAAATTCTCTCTGCAGGTAACTTTCATGGAGAATATCCAGCTAAGGTAAGTATTAAATCAAATCATTCCAATAAAGATAGTAATACATCATGTAGCACAAAAGTCTAGCGTGTAGCCAATTCAGTATAACATGCTTTCTTCTTGCTCATATGTTGTTCTTTTCCATTCCATTCCATTCATGTTCCCTAAATATAATTAGACTTTTTGGGGTTGATTTTGTTACCTTTAACGTTTGACCATAAGATTTTTTTAAATATTGCAATAAATTTGTTTCAATCAGGACAAAAATATCTTGAGGTTTAAGAGGTGAAGAGGTCAAATCCTAGGCTGATGAATTTTCTCTTTTTCTTCTCCTTTTTTTTTTGTAGGATATTTTTGGCAATCAATGGTTCATGTTGTTGTTTGTTCACTTAATTCTTAAATGGCGCCATCTATTGGCTAACAGTGTTTTAAGCAGTTCATCAGTAGTGATGTCATTATTGTCAAAAATCACATTTATTGGGAATTGAAATCCAATAATCTTTGTCTTTGTCTTCACGAACCTAATAAGAGAAACCCGTGCTTACTCGGTGCTACACTAACCAATATTATAACTACCGACTTGAAAATATGGATGTGATAGGGTGGGGGGGGGGAGGGTGGTAACTGGGGTGCGAGATCTGTTAGGTTGTTATGTGATGGTTTCTAAAAATAGGACTGGTTTCTTGTTGTGTGTATGTAAAGCAGAATAGCTTCACATGTGCATTAAGGGTATTTCAAGCCATAGTCAGAAATGGCTAGATGTATTAATGTGGGGGATGGGAAGGGGTGGCGAAGATATAGGGAGCAGATGGGGTGGGATGCTGCAGCGTTTAGATCTTACCATGAATGAAAAATTAAAACTAATACAGTTTTTAGGTTCTGTTATTTACATGTTACTTTATTAGTAATGTCCTTCCCTCACCTGACTATAATCCCCTGATCTTTGGTTTATTTATTTGATTATTCTTTGCTTATTCTTTCCATTGGAAAGGGGGGGGGGGGGAGAGGGA
>JAIPMN010038037.1:0-11159 GCA_020650975.1 Apostichopus californicus
CACCCGACGAGAGGCTGCTAGCTTTCTTCATCTTCTTCTACAGCCATTGCCCTTCTCTTTATAATTTTACCCCCCACCACTCACACCCCATTCCATTTACAATTCAAATGTCTCTCTGTGGCCTTACAAAGGCTGACATATGATCAGTGTCTGAGGTCCAAGAAAGACCCATGTCTTTATTTTTTTTTTTTTACTATATTGATATTAAAATCCCCTAAATAGTGCCATTGAGTAGCACTACCAGCCATGGATCCTTCAAGTAGTGATGAAAAATATTGAAAAAAAAAAATGCCCTTTTTTCAATTGATGATGCCAAGTACCGTGAAAAAGTGTGCGAACAACAACAGTGTAGAATTCAAATGGCATTAATTAATTTATAGGTAATTACAAGTCATTCGTTGAAACAATATCATAATGTTGTAAACATCATTTTCTGAGTAGTTACTGGAAGATTTTGGGGTTTTCTCCGGGTGTGAAGGGTTTCGGAGGTGAACAAAAAAAACAACTGAACTGTGAATGTGTGATTGTGTACAGAGGACAAAACGCACAGGATTTTATTTTCATTATCTGCATGTTCTTTTGGGGGGGGCAGTGGGGTCCCTTCTTTTTACCTATTGGATGTTCATGTAATGTAGTAAAAGAGTATTTTTCTTAAATGTATTTTAATTAATTTTGTTATTCAAGAAATTTGTCAGAGATGTGAAACATTTTCAGAATCCAGATTAGGTTGGGAAGAGGTGTGGCAGGGGGGGGGGGGATAGAAGCATTACCAAAGTAGTCGGAAAGTTGTTTGCTCATTGGACCAACCTGAATATTTAATAAAAAATCTCCATCGAATATTAGTAAAACAGAATTTGTTAAATTTAAGGGAGCTATCAGCAGGCTTTTTATTATTTTGCTGCTGGTTGGGAAACTTTGCTGAAATCTTGAAGAGAAAGTGTATTACACAGATTTCAAAGCAACAAGTTTGTAGAAAATCTTTGTATGCAGTGCAGCAAAGGAGCTTCAATATGTTTTAGGATATGTTATGTCAATCAGTATGTCTTGCAATGCATTGTAGAAGTAAAGCTTTCCACTTCAGGGATTTGAGTCGATAAGATTAAAATCATGTGACTTTTCTGGTACATGTGGAGTCTACCCTCCCCCCCCCCACCCATCCCGGAGGTCATCCATGTGTCAGATGGTGCAGTGCCTTAGTTATGACTAGTTATAATGAACAAGATTATTAGCAGTAATTTTTATCTTGAAAAAAAAATTCAACTTAATGCAATCCTCTGTAATTTTGTGAAATTTGTCCAAATTTTGTTAATAACCGTTAGTAATTAATAGCCAGTGGCAGGTTGAGAGGTCTTAAGAAGCAGCAGGCTGTTTTGTTAATCCACTGTCTCTCGCCGTGAAAGTACCTGATTATAGCAGAGTCGGTTGCAGAGAATCGCCACCATCCGATGGTAGGATTCCTCGAAAGAGTGGTTCTGTTAAAAATAGCTATGATTAACATTGCACTACAGCCTACAACAGGTTGATAGTAGACACACCCTGGGGCTGACCTACTTTACATAGTACACACCCTGGGGCTGACCTACTTTACATATTAAAATTTGAGGTGTCTTTCTCAATTTTGACAGGTAGTGGTGAGGTTAATTTGCCAGCTAGTTGCAGTTAAATTTTTTTTGGGGGGGAAGGGGGAGGGGATGGGTGGAGAAGTAAGACCTTGCAACATTGATAGGAAATGATAATAAAAGTTACTCCGATGGCAAAATGTGAAAAAGCTGTGACTTCAGAGACTTTGATATTATGTTGATTATGTTGAAATTTATTGTTCCTCTTCAAAAAGCAGCACCAAACCCACTTCCTCCCTGCATATGCATTATAATTGCCAAACCCATTCCCTGGAAAAGTTGAACATGCATGTTTGGAGTACATTGCTCAGAATATATAGTTATCTGGGAAGGAATATGAAGACTGTTTGCCTTGGATTTATCATGCATCATAAAACGTAGCAAATGTGTAATGTTCTTTCCATGTTTTGTTATTGAAGTTCCAGCATTGTGCCCGTCAAAAAGCCTCATATCTGTTCAGTTGGTTATCTATAATATTTATATTTTTCCTAATATTATTTGGTCTGGCAGGGATGGTCTTTTAGGTTTAATGAGTAGCGTCGCAAATAACACAAATATATATATATAAAAAAAAATTTAACACAGATTGAAGTATCCTACATTCTTTATGACATTGGAATACAATTTAGGTAGAGAACATTACATTCTTGTCATCAAATGGAATGAAATTTCAATCGAACTTTGTGTGAATTGTTTTGTTGTAGGTCCCTGAAAGACAATTCAGTATTACTAACATTTAGATCCTCCTGAGTTGCTCTTAACAAATTAATTCTTGATAAATTATGCAAATTTGGCTTTCATATTGAAACTCATATTGCCGTCATATGATGCAAAATCAAGAAAAGTTACAAAATGGTGTCGTACATGATGTGCACCTTCTGATAGATTGGTATGCTATAATTGAGGGGGTGGTGGGTGGGGAGGGAGTGGGTAGATTGTAAAGTGTCATGGCTGGTAATGGATCTCATGCTTGGTCAGTTTTGGGTGAGCATCAACCGTTGGGTAACTTTTAAAGTGGGGTGGTGGGGGGCGGGGCAGCAATGTTCCCTCTTAATATGGATGTCCGTCCAAACATGCATATGTCCATGATGTTAGATGCGACTCAGGACGCCAACTGCCTGTACCCCTGTCTCTCCCTCACTCGTTAATGTTTATTAGAACTTCTCAATCTGACAATTGCTCAACCATGATGCTGTAATTGGCTCAACTGATTCCAAACTAGTATTTGACTAGATATTCATATTTCTGGAGGCTATGCCACGGTTGTTGTCATTGGGGTAATTTTTTTTTTTTTTGGCAATTCAAGTTTTCTCTATGTTAGTAACCTGAACGAAAGTTTCAGTGTCGGAGGCCACTGTGACCTCCGCAATGTCATGTGAGTTCAAAGGTTAAAGAGCAACTAGTCTAAGTTTGACCTCTCTACATGTGGTTAATGTGAGGTAAAATGGCCATCTTACTATCATGTCTAATAAATATTTGTTGGTATCTTCTTTCAAGTCCTATTTTTTTTATATTATGATTAATTTTTTTTTCATTAAGACGTTGCGTTTTGTCACGTTGCTAGGTGTACAAGTTACAAGGCTAGCCTTTTTTATGCACAGCCTGTTATGTTGCAATTTTTTTTTAATGTTTTGTAGAATCGACCTATGATGTAAATAAATGAGAGACATGTGTAGACTGTTTTTAATGTCGTTTTTTTTTTATAATCAATATTATTATCATCATCATGTTAGTCTTGAGTCTAGATCACCGAAACATGGCCACCTCTGGTCAACTTATTATATCTGGTTAAAATTATATGTATTGCCGGAAATTAATTATGATAGAGATAACAAAAGTTGGTGAGCAACGATCAACTCTTTATTACTAGTCTGCATCGCCCCAAATCTGCTAGAAAGCGCGAGCATGACCAGCAATAATCAAAATCATTTTGTTTCATTGAGTCCAGAGCGATTCACCACATGAGACACAGAATCACCCTCTACATCAGGGTTTCCCTTACTTTATTCCCCCACGAACCCCCTGTGGATGTCACAGTTGTCCACGAACCCCCAACTTTTCGAGACTCGATCTTAGTCATTATTATACTATAATACGCATAACAGTGCTTCGTAAAAGATCAAGTTCATTGTGTGATATTGTAATGCAAAACAACAAGAGATGAACAAATATTTATTTGGAAACTT
Organism: Apostichopus californicus; assembly: GCA_020650975.1. Lineage (NCBI taxonomy): Eukaryota > Metazoa > Echinodermata > Holothuroidea > Aspidochirotida > Stichopodidae > Apostichopus > Apostichopus californicus. The sequence continues at coordinate 3,806 of JAIPMN010038037.1, forward strand.
CAAGATCAGATCACGAATTGTATCACGCATCGATCACCCATCACACACGATGAGACGGATGCTCCTGTGTTTTATCACATGCACGGTACTACTTTAACATATGCGTATGGAACGCGTTTTTCGATAGGTACGACTTTTGTACATTACTAAATTATATGATATATCAGATTTTAGTTCAACAAAAAGTACTATAGTTTTGACTTTCAGAAACGTCTCACGAACCCTCTGGGATGGACTCGCGCACCCCAACCCAGTTAAGGAACCCCAGCTCGACATGAACCCTGACCCTCCTCTGGGAAATACATGGAGGGCTGGACGAATCAAACTTAGTATGGAAACTTATAAAAAGTTTACTGGAGGGGGGAGGGGGGCGGGCAAACATGCTAACTAGCAAATCATGTGTGTCGCGATGTACGTAAAGAGCCAAGACACACACCTGGGAACGAAGCCAAACAACTTGATCTATTCTCGGCCCTATTGACCCTACATCGAGACTAGCCATGTCAAGTAAGGTATCGCGAGTCCCTTGAAAACAGTGTCGAAGCTAGGGGTATTGGTAAGGGCGGGCGAGAATGGTCTGTAGGGGCGCTTTCGACACTATCTAAGCGGAGCGCCACCACAGGTTGGCGCGGAGCGTACAGACATTTTTTGAGTAAAGATACTCCCTAGATCGCCGGAAATGACCCTTTCCGGGCCTTGCTAATTTGCAGATAAACGAAGAATAAATAGGTGTCATCGCCATTTTGTCAGAAAATTACACCAACAAAATGTGACAAATGTCAATAGGTATTTGAGAGCGCAATAAAAAAGTCAATTATCGCGAATAAGTAAAAAGTGGTAAAAAGCTGAAAAGGCGCCAGCAGTCCATTTGAGTCCGTCAGGGGGGCATCCGCCCCTCTGACTGTATGGACGCTCCGCCACTGCTTGGAAAGGTGAGTGGGGTGGGGGGCGACAAATTACTTCACATGTCTGGCTTTGGCTTAACTTGTGTGTTGATAATAGACTATAATGTGCACTTGGGGGCAGAAGGCAAAATTGAAATGAACACAGAAAATGGGTTAACTTATAGATAAGAGGAATCTACATACACGTTAATTGGAACAGAACAATGAAAGAGTTTAAAAAAAAGCGGATGGAAACATGAGCTGTGAAGGTTTGCCTCCAAACAAGATTAAAACGTCAGGCCCTATAACTTTTTTATATATTTATCTTCACGGTGATTTACAGTCGTAAACACTTTATTTAGCAAATTGTCCTGGCTTAGGTTTGCAACTTATTGATTACATAAGCTACCACAGAAGATTATCGCGATTTGAAGAAGACCTGAAACGACTCTTTGGTAAACAAGCTTGTAACAAGGTGTATTACATCATATGTTTAATCAAACTAAACACCATTAAAATTCCTTTTTAGAAGAGAAACGACCACAAGACTGGCCCCCAAAAAAGAAGTTTTATTGAGATTCAGTGATAACGGGCCGAAAGAAACGTTAAATTAATGTATTTTGTCAACTCTTATATTTATTGCCATATGTATACGCAATTGACGCAGACTCATTATTCATTAAACATTTGCATTAGATTAGTTTTTGTTAATTTAGGCGACCACAGCAAAGCAACGTCTGGGAATTGTTAAACTTATAGGAATGACCTGTATACCCTACATCATACAAACAAAAATATGTCCATAACTATATTAACATATGGGGGTGAGTAGTACCCGTCTGCTCTATCGTATTCATCGTACAAGCCATTTACGTTTCAACTACCCTCAGTTCTGTGCTTTTACTTGCTCGAAAACTCTCTTTCAGCCTTCTAACCCCTCTGCTCCCCCCACACTGACCCCCCCCCCCCCCACCATCATTCTCTTGCTTCCTCCTTTAATGGTAACTTGAGACTATATGTCTCTTATTTATATATCGCCGTAAATAGTTACAAACCATTCAACAAGTTGAACCTACTTCCTCACCGAACTGAACGAAAACAGTTGCATGAAATATAACATATTGTTCACTCTTTAAAACCTTTTGGCCATCTTCCCTGAATGGTGTCCTGCTAGGGATTGAACATGACATACACCGAACACTGAGGTCTACTAGTCTTTTGGTATAGCACGTGACTTTTTCGATTTTAGGGAACAGATTGCACGGTTGGCGAAATTCGGCGTCCCATGGAAGCCTATTCTTGTCACTTAATTAGGATTGTCAGCCATTGCTGCATGGTCCACTTTCATCCAGACACTGTCAGAAAGATTACATCCTGTAAGTCTCTCGCACCCACGATGACAGACATCACTGTTTTGAAGTCTCATACAGTGTGAAACAACTGAAACCAGGCTCAGCATGGTGACTCTAACGAATGCAATGTCCTATTGTGTGACGTAATCACATCATTTGCATAATTTCTTTCTGTATTTTCCCCATCGTGATAAGCCTCACCTAAAGTTTCTAAATCTCCCAAAGCCTCTGATTTTCTCTTGATTTTAGCTCTCGTCAGATATTCTAGGAACACGATGCTGCTAATGAAAATTACGGCAGTAATCGGTACTAATATATACAACAACATCTCGACTACTCCGGACTCGGATTCTTCCATTTCATAATCGGGGTAATCGCGGTTATCGGTGATCGGCGAAAAGTCGTTCTTAGGTGTGAATGGAACATTATCTTCTAGCTTCGCAGACGATAAGCTGACAACATTGACACTGGTACCGTCTGACATGGAACATACCACATCATTTTTAGGGTACTTCGTTTGAATCCATTGTCCTAGCGGTTCAGGACATCCGGTGCATTGCAGTGGATTGCCACTTAAGAAAAGATCTGCAAATTGTCCGAGGGCGGGAACAATTGGTGAAACATCTTGGATCAAGTTATCTCGGAGGTCCAACTTTCTCAAGAAATCTAAACTCAGAATCGATGGCGGTATAACTGTCAACTGATTTGCTGGCAGAGATAGAAGCTTTAACAACGGGACTTTTTCAAATGTGTCTTCATGAAGCGAAGATATTTGATTTACCCCCAAGTACAAATATTCGACATTTGGGATTTGACTAAATGCGTCTGCGTGAATTTCCTCAATTAAATTTCGTGAGAGGATTAAAGTCTGTAGCGATTTCAAGCCAACAAACGCTTTCGCTTCTAATGTTGTAATCGAGTTTTCTCCAAACGACAACTTGGTCAAAGATCGGAGATCTTGAAAATTAGCCTCTCCGACAGAGGTAATAAAATTGCGACCCAAATTGAGAACTTTCAAGTCTGTAAGATCATTAAAAATACCAGATTCTAACTCGCTCACGTTGTTGCCATTAAGGTAAAGTTTCTTCAAAGAAACCGGGCCCGAAAATGCTCCGTTTTCAATCCTTGTAATACCGCTCTTTGAAATATGCAAAGCCTTTAAAGAGGTGAAATTTTTTAATGTCTCGAATGGCAAAACACGCAGGTTATTCCCCTGTAGGTTTAATTCAACGGCAGAAGAACATCTGTTGGGTATGTTACTAAGGGAACGGTTACTACAATCGACAGTGTCAGTTGAGTTATCGTACGCACAAATGACGTCACACGAAGGTGAACTTAACACTTTGGTCGTCTGGCAGTTTACGAGAAAAACGACCAAGAATATCACGAAGTCGGAAACCGTGCTACCTACTTCCATCTTGCAATAGGTTTGATCCTGGTGAGAGGAGAACAGAGAGATGAGAAGAAAGAACAAAACACAGATTATAATAAATATGTTGATCATTTACATTTTTCTTTATAGGGTATGCATTTACGTTAATAGTACCAAACAATAAGGGGTTTTATTTCTACATATCCAATTCGATGTCCTAACTTACCATGTGCTGTCGTTGAAAACATGCCTTATGGATTGACTCCATAAATTTCCAGCAGTACATGTCACTCCATGGAAGGGGGGGGGGGGGTCCAAAAGGGACCGGCCAGGGGAGTTTGCCTCTACTGAATATTTGGGTTCTACAATCATAACAGGGTGATATTTATCGATACTTACAATTCTACCGAATATTGACATGGCTATATCGCTTCTTCGAGAATGTACGCTTTACTCTCTAAGAAAGATGTTTTGGGTTAGTTTGGTATATTTATTTTTGAATGATGCCTATAGGATATTTGAAACTAAATGCAAAGAACTGTCCTATATTGGATAGATGTCCTTGCATGTTTTTTGCAGTCCTCCTCTTTCCCCCTCCCCTTTTCTTGTTAGAATGGTCTTATATGGTTCTTGCAGCCTGAATTTATCAAATTAGAGGGCGCATTATAGCTTTGATATTTAACTGATGAGTGAACTCTGGAACGTATACTGTTACAACATGGCTGCTTTAAGATAACCACACGACTGAGTCCATCACTCACTTCTAATCTTATTTTCTTATAGAGTTCGTTTGCAGTGATAAATCATTGAGATTTACACCACGCAATAAGTAACTAATTAAATCGAAGTACGCATTTCTGATCTATACGTCCTCTCTCATCCTTCTATGTAAACAGACTTTAAACAATAGGTGATTAATAATCAGCCTAGCCTATAAGCTTACATATATAAAACACAGTTGCCACAGGTATAGGCCCTTAATTGTATAGGCCTATATACAGACTCTGGTGTATTGATGTCTACAAATAGAAGGCTCGTGTGATATTGCAATGCGAACAGATGAAGTAACATAATTATTTCAAGTGTTTTAATAACTGAATAAAAGTAACAGTTTATTTTAAAAGCACTATAAATTGTTTTTCGCTCAAATATTCATTGCAGCGGTCTATCTCAGAAATAGAGTGCATTTCCCCCCATTTTATGTCCTTTTGCACCAATTTACTCAAATTAATGTTGTCTTGTCAACCTTTCATGAGTTCTTTTTTTGTCTCTCAAGTTGGCTTATTGCATCTGTTCAAATTCTCTTCTGTCTCGGTTTCTCAACCATTGACTAAATATCCTGTACAGTGTATATATCCTTATATATGACAGTAATCATGGGCTGTATATAGTTCTTCGGTATCATAAGTATATGTATTATACAAGTAACGGCACTGGTGTATGTTTGCAATAGGCGTTGCGGTGGCTGACCCAAAGGCGTTGCAAAGCCCCCCCCCCCATCTCCCCACCACTACCTATACAAAGCCGTTCTCTAGTACATAGTGAGGATAAAGGGTGGTAAACGGGCCCGAGGAGGGGTGGGATCTATATCAATCTCATACATGGGAGATGCTCACTGAGATAATCCCATATCGTATACATCTTTTTATACGGAGTATCACGCATTGTTACGAAGGCAGCCATGTTCCTGGGTTTCTCGGTAGGGTACAAAATCCTTCTCTTTCCCCACGCTTCCTAAACTTTTTGCAAAATATTATAAATATATATTTTACTTTTAAATATATATTAAGATTAAAACAGGGTATACTAAATTCTCATTGAAGGAGGTACGCCCTTGTATCATATAATCCAATAACGTACTCGAAAGATTAAAACGTGGAGTGGAAGGGGTTATAGAAGGGGTCATTATAGCTGCTGTCTCCATGAATAAACACACAAACTGAACGTTTTGTATCTGTTTTCGAAACGGTACTTTTTGGAGGTCCCCCCCCCCCCACCACTAACTATTCCCTATGCAATAGTCAGACAACTAGCAAAGTAGGGACGGTAACTAATGTTTCTTTTATTTTTAGATTTGATAACCCCGTATCCTAGGCCTATACTTACTATATAAGCTGATACTTTAATAACTTTTATCAAGACCTATTTCCCCAATCCTTCCCCTCCACTAAGCCTCCCTCCCCTATACTCTTCTTTCTCACCCCATGCGCTACCCACATGCACCTACTCCATCCTAACTGGCTCTCTACTTATCTCTCACTGCTGACTTCGCATGCCTACGTGTCAGTTGTCGCGTTTCCAGAAGCCTTCGTCATCTCATTTGACTGTACGCAACTACCGCATAAAAAATACCTTTATTTCTCCAAGACCGCATAAACGCGCCTTTATATAACATACTATATTGACATTTAGCCTATACTTTACATGCCTATACTATGTACATCGAACCACTAAAGCAATGATTAATTGCACAATGTTGTTATTCTACTGATGGCAAACCTAGGATAGTGGCTGTTATCTTCGAACGATACGCTTCACAAACAGTAACCACGAAAGTATCTCGAGCCTAACCCCCCAAAAAACGTGACATATATCAGCAAGACTGTATGACTAGCCAAAACGCCCTTGGTACACGATTCAGTTCATTGTTTAAGGGATAAACATCCGGCCTAACGTATCTTTTAGTCTTAGCATATTTTTACACGTTAAATGTATAGTCCCATGGTTATTTTATTGGCCAAACTAGTTCATTACCAAAGTAACATGCCATAGATTTTCAATATTAGGCCTTTCAAATATTTCATTCTGGCCCGATATGGGCCCATGCACAGTCTTGCACTTAGCAGGTATGGTGGCCGTTAAGAGCCCACAATATTGCACTTAACGGGTTTGGTGGCCCTACACGTACAATGTACATAGTTCAATGAACTTCAATCTATAGATAGGTATAGTGAAATATGGATCCTCTTTGGCCATTTGCTTCTACCAATTTCTTTCCCTTGTAGAAAACGGAGAACCCCTTCGATATGCCCGTTACACTTGTTTTGGCTGATTGTGCCACTGTTGACCAGGTTTAAATACACAATGAACATGATAAGCTTATGTAAAGTCTCGCTAATGTATAAGCCCCATTGATCCGTCTTGTTTTCTTCCATGTGAAGAGCTGATCGAATTGCTGCTGTGTGTTAAACCACGGCAGGTATGTACAGCCATCATACTTGGGGTTTAAAATTTTATCTAGCAGTTGCTAAAAAGAAGGCTGGTTTGAAACTTAAACTGGCCTAGTTGTGTTTAATGGTCAATAAAATGTCAGTAATGTGTGCTAATTAATCACTCGATAGACGTAATATGTATTTATGTATGCATATGCATGATGTGTATATGTATATATACGAAACAAAATATAAATATATAATTATGGAAAGTTATTTACGATCACATTGATCTGAGCATTATAGCTTCTTTAGTTGACTGTACAGAAGTTTTAACTTGTCATTTTGTCTGTCGGGGTCTGACAATGAGCTGCCTTGATCTGATGCTGTGCGGCAAACCGTTCTATGGATTGTTTCACTTCCGTGTATAGAAGAATTCACAGTGGCGAAGCTAAGGGTATTGGTCAGGGGGGCAAGAATGGTCGGTAGGGGCGCTTTCGACACTATCTAAGCGGAGCGCCACCACAGGTTGGCGCGGAGCGTACAGAAAATTTTTGAGTAAAGATACTCCCTAGATCGCAGGAAATGACCCTT
>JAIPMN010038038.1:0-11575 GCA_020650975.1 Apostichopus californicus
TGACTGAAGGAGGGGCAAAACGCGTGCGGGCCGTGTGTGCGGGTGTGTGTGTGACCAAGTTTAGTGTTAAAAACTATTCTTAAATCGCTTGACCAATTCACTTCAAAGTTGGTGGGAAGGTATCCTACGATGAACTCGCAGATCCCCGAACCAAAGGTCAACTTACGTTAAAATTGTTAACTTTTGGGGGCTATTACTCCATGGGGAAACATGGAATCGACATGGAACATGGGATAATGCAAATGTAAAGTACTATAATCAAGTATGTGGATGCTATGGGAATCGAAGTCAAAGGTCAATTATGTATAATTTAGCCCAATTTTGTGTCAAAAACTCCTCCTTAACTGCTGTGCCGATTTCCTTCAAACTTGGTGGGAAGGTACCCCGGGGTTAACTCTTGTGTCTCCCGGAACCAAGGTAAGAGGTCAAAAGTCAAATTTACTTATAAATATATTTTGGCAATAACTCTAATGCGATTGGACATGGAGCATGGAATTAACATGGAACATTCACAGGTAGGCCTATAATGGAAATGTCAAGTAGTGTGAAAATATATGGTTACCGTCACGGCTGGAACAGTGGTCAAATGTGAAAATGTGGAACATAAACCTAGCATACTAACCTAGATCTAGCTTTAGCCGCACTAGCCTGAACTAAACTGTTTTCAAGTAGGCTACAAAGTACAATATATAGGATATAGGAGGATTTATCTCATGTGGTTTTTCTAGACCAGAATTTCATAAGGAATAAGAATATCTTGGGTAAAATGCCCAAAATCCTGAACGCACCCCCCGAAAGGGGGGTTCTTTCTGGGGTGGGGTCCATTTTTTAATGAAAAAAACACCAGAGGTTACATTTACACACAAATAGGGCAAAATTTCGTTTTTAGAGACCATAATTCCATAAAGAATAAAAATATCTTGGGTTACAAGACCAAATCCTGAACGCACCCCCGAAAAGGTATTTTCGTGGTGGGGGTGTCCATTTTTTAAGGAAAAAAGGAAAAAATACCATCAGTTTCACACAAATAAGATAAAACAAACTCTTATGAACCTAAAAATGTTAACCCAGTTAGTTAATTAAGCCTTACATATTTGATGTGGTAACACTGTGGTGGTGGGGGAGTATAAGGGGGTCTCTAAAGGACCCCCTATTTAACCCTAACCAGGCTAACTGCACGGGGGAGCATTATGACATTTTTTCCACGGATTTTGAACCGTTTGAGATATGACCTAGATTCTTTCACAACTATTCCCCACGTCTTGCGCACATTTTGACACCCTTTTTGTCCTTATAGGACCCATGTAGGGTGAGTTATGTACCAATTTGTGATGACGTCACAGACATTTTTCACGTCGGTACTTGTTTTTTTTACAGTTTTCGGAGCTTGCTGTCGAAGATCGATTAACTTATATTTTTAATACTAAGTATGGTCCAGCTTACTCTCATGCATTCTTAGAAACGATTCTTAAGTAGTTGGTTCATGGCGGCGACCTGGTGGGTCATCAGTCAGCCCTCAAGAAAGATATTGGGCATAATTATAAAGGCTTGCCGAACGCCGACAACGTAGATCAATGCATAACCAAGGCTTTAAAGGTTACTAGTTAGATGGAAAAGAGCACATTACGTTGATTTGGGTCTTATTAATCAAACCAGTTTATCTTTATCAGTGGGTCCTTAGACACTCTATCATTTCTATATACATTGACATGGACTGGTCTGGTGTTGAAATGCATTCTTTCACTGAGTTGTGCCTGTTCGAGAAAAAAAAATACTTTGGTTTAGTACAATGATGGTGAATTCCGCATTCTAACTTACAATAGTGGCTATTTAATCGAATGACTTGATTAAGAAAATGCTGACAATATAGAGACGTAATCACGGGGGAAATCCACAAGACCGAAGGTCCGCGAGACCGAATTTCCGCGAGCCGATGGTCCGCGAGACCGATGGTCTATGGATGGTACATCGATCGTAACTAGACTTTTTCATTGGAGGGGCTTTAGAGGGGGTCAAAGAGATTGACATGGGGGGAAATATTGTTTAAAATAGGGTATCGCTATATCTAAGTATTAGGTTATATTGTATTCTAAACTTTCATTTGGGGCAGCAGGGGGGGGGGGGCGGGCGAGAATTTTGAGAGCGGGGGCTTTCGCCCCCTGCAACCCCCCTGGTTACGCCACTGGTGGAGGCCTAGTATCAATGCAAGCCGCCCAGGCCCTTGCGCAAGTCACTGGTATCCACTATGAAAGAAATGGCTGTAAATTCTTTTTAATTACGCGCTTTATCAACGTAATAATACCGGTAGTAATATTTTTCTTACCACTATTATAGGCCTAGTATAATAGTTTCGGTCTCGCGGGGCCTAATAATAGTTTCGGTCTCGCGGACCTTCGGTCTCACGGACCTTAGGTCTCGCGGCCTGTACCCGTAATCACAACGGTGGTAAATCCTGGAGCATATATGCCTATTAGAGCATATAGTGCACCTTTATTTGGGTAATAACCCTGCGTGAAAAGAGAGGAAGAGAGAGAGAGAGGGAGAAAGACTCCAAAGACGTCCCAGTCTCTACTTTGGATTAAAACTTATACACACTGAATTTAAGATAATTCCGTTTGTCTTATATATGAAGCCTGATGGGCTATAGGGAGATTCACTACAGGGAGACTATAGGGAGACTATAGGGCTATAGGGAGACTCCCTATAGGGAGATTCACTGGAGGTGTCTACGCATTTAGTATGTTTGTTTGCAAACGCCTGTTTGACGTCTACTGCTTTTATTGGTTGTTCGTTGCAGAAGAATTTTATTGGATTTCATTAAGATTTTGGATACAAAGTCTGAGGTAATTATTTAAATGCTGTAACATATTTGACACTTGTAAGGTAATTGCAGGCAATTACAGAGATGATGTCGAGCAGTGTTCTCAATATTGAGATAGGCCAGCGTGTATACAAACACAGGTACACTTCATAACAATATTGTAATCCATATTAGAGGGCTGTGCCTAAAACATTAAAGAATACAATATAGAATATTTAAAAAATAGTATATATCGTAGCCAGAGAGGGAAGGGAAGTGCCGCGACGCAATAGGGAAAAATAAATAGCTGTGCTGTATATGCCAACTTGTATTTATACCACCCGGAGTGATCTGCCTATCAGAAGGTTTTCCTCATGAATCATACTAAGTATAGATTGAACGGGTCTGTAAGAAAGTTAACTTTGGTTAATTAAGTGATCGACCTTTTAACCAACGTTCCGTGAGTTGTAGGCATATGGAACTTGATTGTCGTCTTCAGTTTAGTAAACAGACACCATCATAGACAATTTGACATACCGAACCATGAAACATGATATAAAAATACACTATTTGATGTCTTTCGGATATGAAGTTACAAATTTAAAAACTTTGGGGGTCGGACAACTCTACCGGACCTGGTTTTGACGACACAAGAATCTACAGGACTAGAAAGTTTTGAACTAGGTTTGGTTTTTGCTGTAGTAGAAATAGGGATTTTCTCCTCAGAGTTTTGCAATTTAGAATCGATAGGAATATTAGATGAAACTTTCGATGGAGAAGTAATAACATATGGTGAAGGATCTGACTTGATTTCTGGAACCATAGAAGTATGTGGGACAGTAGGGAACCTTATTGCACTGGGTGAAAACCTGTATCCTGATTTGGATTTTCAATATCTATTTCAGGAGTAGCATTTTGACGTTTGCATCATCATGCCTAAGGTGGTTAAATAGCATGCACATATCGACGGTTGTTCCCTGGTGTTCTCACCAAATAGGTTTGTGGACATTTAACTTCAACTATTGTCCCATGCAGGTATCCACTTAACCTTTCCTCCTCTCAAATGTCTGACTTTTACCGACTGATATAGGTCAAAGGATATCACTTTCGGATTTACACCATCTTGGTAGAATTTAAATGTAGCCTGATGGTGCTCGATCGAACGTTTTAGAGATGGCTTAACAAGTGTAAGCTTGGTTCGGGGAGCTCTTTTCAAAAAAGCTCCCAGGTATCCACTTAACCTTTCCTCCCCTCAAATGTCTGACTTTTACCGACTGATATAGGTCAAAGGATATCATTTTCGGATTTACACCATCTTGATAGAATTTAAATGTTGCCTGATGGTGCTCGACCGAACGTTTTAGAGATGGCTTAACAAGTGTAACTTGGTTCGGCGAGCTCTTTTCAAAAAAGCTCTGCTGGGGTCTTTCCAGTAGTTGTGTGGGGAATATTTCTATACTGAAATAGACTGTGTGCAACCTTATGTTGTAAACTAGCAAACTTTGTTTCTGATTTCTGAAACATTCTCTTGAAAGTTTGAACATGTCTTTCTGCCAAGCCATTGCTAGTAGGGTGGTATGGATGGGTCAAAGTATGTTGAACAAAGTTCGTGTTAAGAAAATGTTTGAATTCCTCTGCAATGAACTGTGGACCATTATCGGTCACAACTTATACAGGAAGATCAAACTGAGCAAATACTGTTCGCAACTTGGAAACCGTAGCTGAAGCTGTTGTACTCGACATGGGGAAAACTTCAAGCCACTTAGAATGACTATCAACCAGTAACGGAAACTGTTGGCCATTAATTTCTGCAAAATCTAGGTGAATTCTCTGCCATGGTGTGGTAGCCCAAGGCCAAAGAATTAGGGGTGTTTTCCTGGGGCTTTTTTGTTCATTGGAGCAAACAGAACAATATCAAACTAGGTCCTCATTGTCCTAATCCATGCCTGGCTACCAGACAAAAGATCTAGCCAGAGATTTCATACGAGACATACCGGTGTGACAATCATGCGATTCATTTAAAATGTGTTGCTGACATTGTTGCGGAATAATAACAAGTCTACCCCATAATATACGGGTCAGAGGTTGGTGGTCTGTCACCAAGGTAAATTTACGACCGTAGATACAATTGGAACTTCTTTAACCCGAATATTATAGCCAGCCCCTCTTTATCAATTTGGGCATTGTTTTTCTCTGCCGAACTGAGTTTCCTGGAAGCATAGGCTATGGGACGCTAAGTACCATCGCTTAACTTGTGGCCTATAACCGCACTTAACCCATAGGAACTTGCGTCTACGCTCAATACCAGTTTTTTCGTGGGTTCATAATGAATTAGGGCTTTATCATCCCGTAAGGAAAGTTTTTACATACATGAAAGCTTGCTCGCACTCGTTGGACCAACTCCATTCCGACTTGTGTTGCAGCAATGTGTACAAGGGGTGAAGTTTGTAGGCTAAATTTTCAACAAACTTGCCATAGTAATTAATGATTCCCAAAAACGAAATAGCTCTGAAACATTGGTAGGTCTTGGCGCACGCATTATTGCTTCAATTTTGTCTTGAACTGGTTGAATGCCATTACCGCTTAGATCATGACCTAAATATTGGACTTGTGGTTTGAAGAATTGACATTTGCTTGCATTTTAGTGCACATTATACTTATCAAGTTTACCGAACAGAATTGAATCTTAAGGTGTTCTTCGACATTGTTTGTCGCATCAAGGATATCATCCACATAGCAAAATACATGAGGAATACCAGTCAATATTTTGTCCATAGTGGATTGAAATAGCACAGGAGCCGTTTTTACGCCGGAACAGAGACGCTTAGGAGCTAATAAACCTTTATGCATATTCAAAACTAGCAACTGCGCTGATTCTGCATCTAAGGACAATTGATTGAATGCACCAGTTTGATCGATAACAGAATATACTTTGTGCAAAAGTAAGTTGGCCTGACGTTTTGATCCTAGCAGGATCTTCTTCAAAGTAAATGGCAAGTAACAGTAGCAGAAGGGACAAAAACACGCACAGAATACAGACAGGTCAATGAGCATGGTGAACACAAAAAAGATAGATGTAAGGGGATTAGTAGACAAGGGATGGAGACAAGAAAGAAAGAAACCAACAGGGGAAGAGGAGAGCTAGGAGATAAACAGTGGAGGGACAAAGAGATGATTAAGGGAAGGGGATATGGAATAAACTGAAGAAGTACAAAGACAGAAAGGTGTGGAGAAAAAAAGGGTGGAAGAGAGCTATGAGAAGAGGAGTGATTGGAGGGGGGGGGGGAGAAGGAGGGGGACAGAAGAAAAGTTATTCATATCCTTCCTGAAGTTCAGGACGGCTACCTAAGGATTCAATCCTATGTAGGGACATGACTTTAATGGTATAGTTGGGAGGTTAAGTGTTCTCCAACTGGGGTCTCAGTCTTCATGGTGTTGACTGTGGACTGTGACTCGTTCATCTGTTGGAGTGTCTTCAACCACTCGCTTTATGTTTGCCAGGCCAACATTGGGTTCAAAAACTCCACTACGGGGATCTGATTGCCTTAGCAAAATGGGTTTAGAGAGTGGAGCGAAATGCCCTTCTGCACTAACATCAACAAAGCTTCGAAAAAATATTGCAACAGTTTCTCAACTCTTTTGCCTCAAACGCCATGAACTGGATATTCTTGCCAACTATTTAGGACATGATATTAGAGTTCATCGCGAGTATTATCTCCTCCCTGACGACACTCTGCAGATGACAAAGGTAGCAAGGCTCTTGTTGGCGATTGAGAAGGGAAATTCAAACAACTTCAGAGATAAGACATTTTCTGAAATGGAGGTCTCTTTGGATGGTAAGTGCTTTTAATTGTTTTGTTTTATAGTTTCTTGATAAATTGAAGTTATTGTCTTATGTGATAAAATTTACAATATGAGTAACATGGATGGTTAAACAGATTTTCAATAGCATACAATTTTTAACTCGAAACCTGATGGCACAAATATGAACTATTTTCGAGTAACAAACAAGTTGTCTTTAAAACTTAGTAGATTTTGGTGCCAAAGTCTTTCAGGTCACCTAGCTTGTCTTGTTTATTTCTCAAATTTCTTCTGTGAACATTCCTACCTTGTTAGCACTTCATTTTGTTACGCTTATTTTATATTCTCAGAGTCATTTTTTTCTTTTGTTTATTTACTTTCTTCGGTCAGACCCATGTACTAGTGAAGAAGAGCTGGTTGACGAAGATGAAGAAGATGATTTACCTGATGAAATCAATACAGGAGGTAAATTAAGGAAATTGACAAATATTATTAGACAAAGTTGCACATTTGAGACAAATCTTATTGCAACCAAGACTGTGTATAACTAGATAATTCAAAAAACTTGTCATTAGGTAAATTTATAGTTATATCTCTTTCTAAATGGGGAACCATGTTTGATTATCTTGTTCTTATTTTTTAATGATAGTTTCTTGTATTTTGTTGTATGCACTTCATTGGCTAATTTCCTTTTCTTTATTACAGCAACATTCCTTGCAAAAACGTGTAATGAAAGTAAGAAGAGGAGCAGTCCCCAGGCAAGATGTCACAGTAACCTTTCAGTTAGAAAACCAGATCAATCAGAGCATGGAGTTGTAGTAAACAAAAAGTCACATTGGGGTAACGAAGAATCAGATGCTGTCCAAGATTATTTTGACAAGCACATAAGGTTAGGCCGTGTGCCTCGAAAAGATGAATGCGACAAATGTAAGAAATCTCTGGCACCACTTCTTGATGATAAAACTTGGAAAAACATCAAGTATAAAGTTTATAGTGCCATTCAAGCTATTTCCACCAATGAAATAATTTCTCACTTAGCTGCTTACTGGTGTAGCCTTTTAATATTTTTTTTAAATATTTAGTTTTTTACAGATAAGTATCTGGCATTTTATTCTTCATCAGTTAGTAGTTGTTAATTTGTTCTGGTTGCAAAGGTTTTTCAATAAAGGTGCCATAACAGAAATATATTAATTTTCTATCAGTTTATTTATTGTCTATTAACGATCATTATGTTATGTATGACATAATATATCACCCTTCCCTTCCATCAGCCCCATTACCAACCCTAAAAATACTTGCTTAATTTTCAGTCCGCTAGACCCGTGCAAACTTATATAGAACTAGTGGAAACTTAACGTGTTTTGAAAAGTCTTGCATTTTTGAAATAACTTCACTTGAGCCCTTGCTTGAAAAAAGTTGATCGGCCTAAAGCACATCTATAAAGGTTTATTCTCCTACCAACGATTTGAAAATTTGGCTCTCACCACCACTTTTCAAATCCTGTGCTCGTCATTGTTCCAGACCTGCCTTTATGACACTTTATATTTCAGTATATTTCAATTTCTCATTTTAGACATCTTATCTGATATGCCATCTACTTCTTGCATGGACATTTTTCATATTTGGCTATTCCTGTCTCGTTTTATAGATACGTTCTTGTTCTTGTTCTGTTCCAATGACACCAACAACATTAAGAGCACTAATTCAACTTTTCAGTTTCTTTATTAGTTTGTATGTTTTCATCAAGATAGTCAGACACTACCCAATGGTACATAATGCAGTAACTTGCCGATTGGAGAGTTCAAAAAATACATTGACTTCTGCTTGAGTCCATCTCTCCAACCCTTACCCCATCCTCCTCAGACGTACATATACTATATATACCTGGTGGTAAAATATGTGGAGCTAAGACTCTTGAGGTTAGACCACAGTGGTCTCAATGGGCATTTTAATGTTTACTAATAAACCAACTTAAACATTACACCATGCATAAGCTGTCCTCAAATGAAAAGCAATCATATTCATACATACATTGTCCTTTAATGACTAACAGTTCTGGATATACGCAGAACGTCATTATATGCATAGAACAACCAGATATAATGTGTGTAGTTCTCACATGTATAGAAGAGGTCACTTCAAAGAACAAACGACAGATGGTTTCCAAGAAGTTATAGATGACTGGTCAATGACATAAACTGAAACGTGTTTCTTGTTTTAAAGCTACTTCACCCCTAATATAGTGTCCTCTAAAGATGGTCCCTTGTCAATGTCCTCCAATGGTATGCAAGGCAGGTATGCGTGTGTGTGTATGTATGCATGCGTGTGTGTATGTATGTGTGCGTGTACGTGTGTGTATGTATGCATGTATATGTCAGGGAAGGTGTCGTAATCCATATTCACGAACTCTCCCCGTAACAAACAACCTTTCTGAATTATGACCCGAAAATTTGCCTTTATCTACGCGCATTGCCCAGTGGACTGTATTGTTTATTTGTAAGACTGTAATATTACTCACTAAAACAATGGTCCCTATTGTTTTGAGGTGGAGCACCCTTCAGTTTAAGATATCTTTAGCGTTGCTTCTGCACACACGCCGTCTAACCACTGTAAGAAGAACTTGTATTTTGAACTTCGCAACCATTATTATTTATATTCATTTTTGACGTAACAATCGACTTCGAGATGTGAGAGCTGTAAAGGTAATTATTAACATTTACTTCGAAATATCCAATGTCAATCTTAAGTAAAAGAAATGGTTTCTCTCACATGAAAAAGAGCCAAATTGTAGTTGAAATGTGTGTTCGTTAGGCTAGTTTTTGCAACGTAACTTTCTATGTTGTATACGGATTGTGTAATAGACTTGTAGGCTAATCGTAAACGATCGCTTACGAAGAATTTGTAGGCATTATGTTTAATTTATTACTTAATTGATTGTTTTCTGAACCACTCTCAGATTCCTTAGTACGTGCTTGGAATGTTACGTTTATAGCATGTTTGCTAGTTTTTTTTAGTCTAAAGTATATTTATTGAGGGCCTGTTTGTAAATGCCTTACACTGTCTATGTAGCAATAACTTGCTAAGTTCTTGTGAAAGAGCACCAACTATTAAGATGGCGGCCGCCATGATATCGTTAGAATTGTGTGCATGATATATTGTATTCAAAATGGCTGCGCCCATGCACCATTAAAATTATTGGTTCAATAACAATTCTTGTACTGAATATTTTGCGGAATATTTGAAATAATGTAATGATGTCATAATATGTCCTCTATGAACATCTCGGAGGTAATTTACTCGCATTTTTTTCAGTTGTTTATCTTAAGATGCCTTACCTCAAATAAATTAAAGGCATCGAAGACTCGCCCCAAACCGCGTGCGGCCCTCCGAAAAAGTTAACTGTCCGTTGCTTGCAAAGGGAGTTTTTTTCTTGTCGCTACAAAATGGACCTGAGATGTCCATCGCTGCCGTTATGTACACTGCGTTGTGGGTATTAACCGTAGCTGCTTGTATTGACTGTAAACTAGTGACTAATTACCGACGGTAGCAAGCTGTGTGTGTATTTTCTGGGATAAATGGTCGTGTCTAACACTTCTGTTACACCTTATTTGAAACTAGGTCAGATTACCGGCATCAGACGTTTCTTCTTGCGCGAGTCTTCACTCCCTTTAACTTACAGTTTGTGGTCATGAGTTTAGTTATTAAGTATACGTATCAGTGGAGGGTAAATCGAGCTGGATAGGTACATTGTGTTATTGTTAATTTGTTACTAAAATCAATTGTGGATGTTTAGAGTCGTGCCATAACTTAAGTGTTACCTCCACTACTTGTTTAATTTTAAAATGTTTATTTTATGAATCCTTGATGGTGTAATTCTTGCGTTAATTACCAAGTGTCATAACCATTTACTATTCATGAGATATTTTAAAGTTGTTTCAAATTCATAGATCTATTTATTATGGAATGGGGTATTTAATCTTAACTGTTGATTGTCTGACGTTTCAAATATGGACATGTACTTGTGATTTCTTTTCATATTTTATATGAGTTCTCAGGGCTAACGAATCCGTCCAGTGGCCGTTGTACCACCGTCCTCTTTAACGTCCTCTTAACGTTGTTTATATTATGTGCTTCCATTTACTTTATTGGCTATAATACCCAGTAATGGCCATATGACCCCAATAAAAAGCTGGAGCAGAATAAACCATATGTTTTGACTCTTCTTTCGTGTTGCACGTACGGCATCACATTTGTATGTATCCAAGTTTCTATATTAAATTGAGGTGACATCAAATGTCAATTGGGAATTAACGATTACACACATATTTAGCACGAATTCGAGAAGGGAGGATGTTGCGTGGATACACACATATCAAGCACGAATTCGAGAAAGAGAGGGTGTTGCATGGATACTGTTTACACCCCTTGTACTTTTGTGGCGTCTAAAACGCAGACGATCCGGATCCCCACTGCATGGTTCACTGCATGTTTTTGTTAGCTTCCACCCCTCTATTTATTGTATTAAAAGTGCTCATATGCCTATATCACTGTCTTAGATTTGTTGAGTCAAAGAGAGCGACGACGAGTCTGAGTAGAATGAGGATGGCAGGGAACATGACTACCATACGTATACCCTCCTGTATTTTCTATTTTCTTCATAGAAGCTCTCAAGGTCCTGTTTGGATATACCTGTGAGTTGTTCGGAATGCCTAACTTTTAGACAAGATTTTTTGGCCGCGGCAGATGGGAATACCTTTGTGTATCAACAAAGACTTCACTGGTTATCCTTCAGTTATATCTATAATGGTTTTATCAAACGTTTCTCATGCTTTCCGGAATAGATAACCTTGCTAAAACAACCATATGGCTAGAAATGTAGAATTTTCTATCGGATACTTCGCAATGCCAGAGATCTGCTTTTATGTGATAAAAATAGGCGTAGGAGCCCAAGTCGATTGGGGGGGGGGGGGGGGG
>JAIPMN010038047.1:0-15857 GCA_020650975.1 Apostichopus californicus
TGTGACTGTATTTGAAATGATTATTATTATTCATTTTTTTCAAAACTACCTATCAGATCATGAGGAAAATTTATCCTGGTGGACCTTTTAGCGAACTGATTGCATTACTCAAGAAGAAGTTCACATGGAGTCCCATAATCTCTGTTCACTACATTTATCTTAACTTTCCGAACTTTGTTACAGGCTTAGAAAACAATTAAAAAATTTGGCATTTTTTCATGGAAAATTGACTGACTTTGGCAAAGGTAACGGGTTGCACTTACTCTGGTACTACGTATATATAATATTGTTCAACGATGGCAGCGTTGATGGCACATTTGGTTCATTAGTTATCAACCAGTAATTATTTAACTGTTTCGATTGACTGAATATCAACAATTAACAACCATTGACCAAGCAGTCAACAGAAGCCCCATTTCTCGTAGGCCCTACAAGAAATTCAGTTGCTGAGACTGTTCGAAAACACATTTTTTTTTAAATTATGAATTTTTTTATGACACCTTTGACAAAATTGGGGGGGGGGGGGCCTGTGCCCCCCGGGCCCCAATGGGTACGACGCCACTGATTAAGCCTCCTTACGTAGCAGACGGCTTTAATGATATTTCCTGCTTTTTTATTTTCTGGGTACTGAAAGGGGGGTCGATCGCTCCCCCTGGCTACGTCCCTGGTGGGGGGTATTACCTTTCCTATCTGCTGTCCCTGAACTTAGTCTTACTAGTTTTGTAACTGGTTATGAAAACCTTACAGTTGGAACATCCTTACATTTTGATATGGACGCAAATGCAATCGTTTGCATCATCAGAGCCAAATTTCTGTGAGCAATATAAAAGTGAGGGCTCACTTCCCATTGGATCTGTATACAACGAAGCGACAGCATTAATTTCTAATGTCAACAACTAGCTAGCTAGGCCGCCTAGCCTATGCCCATGCTTCCAATTACAAAATTCGCAGTTATAAACAGACAAACACTGAAATACACACCACCACCAGGCCTAGTACCATATATAGAGGACTTACCGAAAACACTTTTGACAGCTGTTGTGTTCATTGTAAATTGAGTCAGTCACAAACTCACAACACTTTGCAGCAATGGCATCGAAGAATTCTGGAATGCACTTTGTGTCCAAGGGAATGATCTTGTTCGCGGGAAATTCTCATCGTGAGCTTGCACAGAGTGTGGCTGAGTATGTATTCGTACTGATCATGACCTATCAGTAAATTGGTTAGGCTAAAGCCTAAAGTATAACTTAGTGGTTGTTAATGTGAACTTCCATAAGGGCTAACCTCCGTTCTAACGTTAGTCCATACATATTACAAATTACAAACAACAGCAACATGTTCGAAGGGGTGGAACATTTTGGGAGGGTTAGTCTATAGGGTTACCGTTAGTTTCTACGCAAATTAGTTACTGTCGTAGAACAATGGTAGCTTCAAAAGTTTTGGCCAAGGTGGAAGAGCCTAATTTGTGCTTAAGTTGATGGTGTTACCATTATATAGGCTTATATCTAAGAATGGCCTAGGCCTGGGATACAGATTAACCGTTGAAATGTGCGTGTCGTTGGGATAAGCCGACTGACAATGACAACTTGATTGACAGTGGATTACCAAGAAAGGTTTCAATATTATTATAAGTTACAGTTTTGAAGAAACTTATAATTTGCAACAAAAAAGGTAAATCTAAGAAAGTTCATTTCTGCTCCAAAGACAGTTGTGCCTTGGCAGAAACGCACAGTTTTTGAAATGGAAAGTGATGGTGGAATCTTACTGGGACAGACACTTATTATAAGAATCCCTTTATTTTAGGTCAAGGATGTTACTTAATTTCAAGAGTGATAAATGGTTGCAACTCTTCTAAAATGTGAAGCTGGGATGAACTTCATGTTTTGATAGTATGGGTCCACATTGGTGTAAGATCCTTGCTGTCAAGACTTATATACTTCAAAATGGTCTTCTAGAAAGAAGCCTGTTTTATTAGTTTTCACTATTTTGTATCTTTACAGCAAACTTGGAATTGAACTTGGTAAAGCTGACATTTATATACAAGATAACAAAGGTAAGAAGCTTTCATCAAAGCCTGGTAGAATAGTCATGAATTATATAAGTAGTAAGATTATTCTCAAACCCAGATTTTATACACTGTAATGTAATCAATGTGCAGCATATTTTCTGAAATCAAATGCAGGACAACATTTGCATTATTCATGTAGTATGTCAGTGAAGAACCGTTCAACTCACACAGTAGCCACTAGTCCTACAGGTACTATTATAGAACAAAGAATTCTTCTTCAATTGTGCTATTACTTGACCAGTCAAAGAGGGCTCGACATGTGAACAGCTCAACAGGATTTGAAGGTTGCAACCATTTAAAGATGAATAATAGATTCAAATATATGTTTTGCATATCTTTGTTTTGTTCAGTTTTCATTTGTCTTGCTTTCAAAGCTTTGCAAGCCACTTGAGAACACATTCATATTAACTTATTTATAGCAGGCTACTGTAGGCTTATTAGCTAACTGTCATACTGTCCATATGTCTCTCAACAATATGATAGAAGTTTCTTTCATTTTCTTATCCAGAAACGGCAGTTGATATTAAAGAATCTGTGCGTGGCAAAGATGTGTTCATTCTGGCAGCTGGGTCAAGGTTCGTGACTAAAAACGTTTATCAGAACAAATGACCCCATTCCATGAGAGATAGGGGATTGGAACACTTTGGAATGAGTTCATATTATTTTTTTCTGTTGAAGTGCCAGGTCTTATTTCCTTAGATTAATTTGCCCCAATTTCCTTTATTTTACTGAGTAGAGGTTTTTTCAATGTACTTTTTATTAAATGTTTAGTTAAATCAGACCGTTGTTAAATGTCCAATCATGTTACCGTTCCATCATATCACTTGATTCTGTTTGATCAGGTAGAAACATAATCCTTATTATTGTTGTCACCCAAGAGGAGCCAGTAGCCAGTAATTAACCAAACTGGTTACTGATGATATTATCTACTTCAGCCCTGATTGTTCTATGCAAATCAGGCAAATCTCATTCCATCTAGTACAGTATGTAAGTGCAGAAGGATTTGAACTCTTGACGTAATAATGTATTTCTCAAGATTTGAACTGTTATGTATCATCATTATTTTATAGAATACATATGATAATCGATACACTTCTCTCTACAGAGATGTGAATAACCTCATCATGGAATTGTTGATCTTGACCTATGCCTGCAAGACCTCCTGTGCCCGCTCTATCATAGCGGTTGTCCCATACCTCCCGTACAGCCAACAGTCTCAGATGAGGAAGAGGGGTTCCATCGTAGCCAAGCTCCTTGCCACTATGTTGGGAAAGTCAGGTGATTAGAAATTGTATTAGATTATTTACTTAAAAGTAGTTAGTTAGCACTATTTAAATGCTGCTGTTTTGTTGTCCTTTAGTCATGTTATAGAAACAAGTAATTTTTTGGTATTTTTAACATTTTTCTTTAAAGTTTTTATCTGACAAAACTTTGTAATATTATTAACTCCTAATTCTTCACTATGTCTAACAATGAGATTGGAGTGGTAACAGCTGCTTGGGTCTTACCGACAGGGCTGGAAAACCTTGCGAACCGTCCGAACCAGGTTCGCGGGAAATCCGCGATGCTCGCGGGAAATCCAGCCTGGCTGGAGAAAAAAAAAGTTGGACAAAAAAATAGAAAGAAAAAAAACGGGACGAAAAATTTAAAAAAAACACGAAGGACATAAAAAAGTACATCTGTAAAAAACAGAAAGTAAATTTTCACAAGAAAAGTTTCAGAAACAAAAGGAAAATGTTCAGAGAGCGTGCTCGCAATTTTAGTCACAATACCAACGAGTAATGATGTGTCCCCAACCCACTCACATAAAGATGGCCATAGCAAGGTGCCTTGATATCGTGATATGCGTGTATGGTATAGACTGTGCCTCGTGTTTCATGGGGTGTGCATGCGGAGGAGTCAGTTGGCTTGAGGTGTGTTTTGCTTACCTAAATGTTACGGGGATATTTTACCTACTTTCCTTGAACGTCTAAGATATCATTTCGCATAACTTAACCGACCCTTTACTGACTGACCTAATTAATTCTAGATTGGAGCCAAAATAGTTTACTCCATGAAAAATTCCCTGGCAACATGCCAAAAAATGTTAACAAACAGGTGTTAGACAGGGGATGAGCTAACAGTTGTTTGGCAAGGTACCTGGGAAAATTCGCAGCACATGTACCGTGGTAGTTGGGTAGGATTAAACACTGCAGTTGTAAAAATGTACGCATAGTGCACGCTATTCATTGTTAGGCAGTCTAGAAACAGGGTTTTGTGGAACGTTGTTTGTTTCATAATATCGAAAGTTTTGTAAGTTGCACTTTTTAAAGATTGAAAGACAGATTAAATCTCTTTTCATTTTTGAAACATAATATAACTACTCTAACTTGTCATTTTGAAATTTTCATAAGTTTCATGACAATTTTAGTTCAAAAAGTTGTCAGTATTTTGCATCCTCAACTGCGAATTTTTCATCGCCAGACACGCAAAAATACCAAAATTTTTCGGGGGCTTTCGCCCCCCGGATCCCCACAAGGGGTTCTACCCCTTGACCCCACCAGGGCCCTAAGGTGGGCCCTGGACCTCACACCATTATGCTCGCACGCAATGCGTGTTAGGGTGTGTTCGATGCGCGAACACTGGCGGGAAATCGGCACTGTGTTCGCGGGAAATTGAACAAGGTTTTTCCAACATTGCTTACCGATTGGCTGGCTATTAAGAATTATCCCAATACAATAAATGTTTGTGTCTCACAAATTTAATGTAATATTTTGTTGCCTTAGTTGCATTTCCTTTAAAGTTTGTGGCTCATTTCATTATTATGAAGCAACAGGGTTTGTTTGCAGACCTATGAAATATTTTTCCTTGAAGTGTCAAGTGTGGTACTACCTAAATGTGACAGTTTCAGTGCTTAATTTGTACCCCAGTCAGAAACATTGACCTATATGAACTTAGAGTTAAAGGTTACCGAAAATGATTCACAGCTCTTATCAATGCTGGAGTGAGAAAAGTAACCCTAACACAGAAAACAGAACAGATATTAGTCAGCCATTCACGAAACAACCCATCTCATAGCAGTAGACATTACCTGGTATCTATCCCTTTTGTTGCACCATCTGTTAATTGTCATATTGATAGAAAATTGGTTAATTTTAGTCATTTTTGGTTTTGTGTTTGACTACTCAGGTATTACAAACATGATCACCATGGACCTCCACCACAAAGAAATTCAAGGATTTTACAACTTACCTGTTGACAATCTGAGAGCATCACCATTCCTGGTTCAGTACATCACTGAAAATGTAAGACCATAAAATCCTTGTCATTTAACAATAATCAAAGGATAGTGAGATCGTAGTCCGAATGCTTTGAGGACTTACCCCGAAGCATCGTTTTAGTGTTTGGTCAACAGTTTGACCTCACCCACTGAATATTACTCCACTGACATTGTAATTGGTCAAACTAAGATACTGTACTAGATTTTTCTGACAAGTGAAGGTTGAATTGTTCCTCTCCTGTTTTGTAAAGGTTTGAAAAGGAATACAATATTTGTACGTATTGATAGACATTTTGTGGCACTTTGACCAAAAAATTGACCAAGCTCAAAAAAAAATATGAAAGAACCAAAGGAACTGATTTTTTTTTTAAAATTACCTAACAGTATAACGTCATTGGAGTGACCAGTCCAGCTACATTGTAGCCAGTGTGCACTAATACATTGCCCAAGTCACTAATTAGAACATAGAGCTTGGTGGACGATTGGCTAAGGCGTCCGACTCGGGATACCAAGGATTGCTGGTTCGACTCCTGCCTAGTTCATCTTGTTGTGTCCTTGGGCAAGATGCTTTATCTCAATTGCCTCTCTCCACCCAGAGGTTAAATGGGTACCTGTGAGGTAACTTGTCATTGGGCGCAGTATATAACTGCTGCCGACTGGAGGGATTGTCTCTGGGACAGGTTATCATTGACCAGGGGTAACATATCGTCTGTAAAGCGCTTTGAAACCTATTGCTGGTATAAAGCGGTATATAAAAGTGGAATATTAATTAAACATATATAATTATATATAATTAAAAAACAGGATAAACAGAAGTGGAGTTTGTCAGCCTGGAGAAATCAATCCATGTAGTTGTATGGAGTGAAACAGAATGATTTCGTTTGTCCAATTTTTCTGATCTCATCCACAAAAAACTAAAAACAAGGCAAGGATGATCCGATAATCACTGATAATATGGATGAGAGATCTGGTCAATTTTGCATTTTGCAGATTCCTGATTGGAGGAATGCCATCATTGTAGCACGGAATCCAGGAGCGGCAAAGAGAGCGACCTCATACTCTGACAGACTTCGATTGGGACTGGCCGTCATTCACGGAGAACAGAAAGATGCGGAGCAAGAAAACATCGATGGCAGACATTCCCCTCCGCCGTTTGTCGCCCCCAAGCCGGCCACAGCTATGGAAGTCATTCCATGTGAGCATATACAGATGTTTCAGTTAGTCCTTACTGTAACAACTTAATGTTAATGGTGCTTCCTTCCAAGTTACCACCCTTGATACTAGTAACTCTGTGACCATATGGAACCATCTATGAACCCCCTCTTGGACGCTAAGGGTCATCTAGGTAGTAAATCAAACCTTGTATTGACAAATAACAATATTTAATATCCGGTGTCAACTTATGCAAAATTTTGTTTGTTTTATGTATGTGTGCTTGAACAACTGTTTGCCAAAAAGGTACAAAACTAAATATTAATAACAAAATAAAATCTTGAAACCCTTAAATATTGGATCATGTTGCTTCATTACCTTGTTTTGACCACATGACATTGTGCTGTACTTCTGTCCGAGCATGTGCACAGAAATATCAAGCGCAGAATATCCAGTTTCAAGTGTAGAAATGTTACTGCTGTGTGCACTGGTTTGTGACTGCACCCTATGGGAAGTCCCCCAGGGGGGCACAAAGATGTAGTGTCCCAGGAGGGACTGTTTGTGCACACTTGGATGTGGGTGTGACAATGACCAAAGGTTAACTATTGTATAAGTTGTGTGAGAAGTCCAAGAACAGCTTTGTTGAATTAGAAACAAATTTTGACTAGGTACTAATTTCTTAACCAAATGTCAAATTTTTTTATGGTATAAATTGTTATATTGAACTATTACTTTATTTTGTTTGTTTCAATTATAGTTTTATGGTCATTTGTTTTGCAGTTTTCACACAGAAGGAGAAGCCACCTATCAATGTTGTTGGTGATGTCACAGGAAGAATTGCCATTGTTGTGGTGAGTAGTACTGTTATTTTTGATAAAGCTGACTCAGTTATTTAGCCATAGCAAGGATCCAGTAGTGAAAGTATCCATAGATATTGGAATGTTTTTGATTAAAATGTTAAATAAATGATTCGTTGTCAGTCTCTTTTAAAATGCTATTTTTGTTGTCATCAATGATTTACCACTTTTCTGAGTATGTGCTTTGGGATACCATCAGCTTGTGTCTCTTTTCTCTCTGTGGTAGGATGACATTATAGATGATGCGGAGCCATTCATAGCAGCAGGTGATGTCCTCAAGGAGAGAGGAGCTTATAAGGTCTATCTGATCCTCACTCATGGCATCCTGTCTGGTGATGCCCCCAAACTCCTGGAACAATCATGTATCGATGAAGTAAGTGACTGCTGTGATCGAACCAATTACACATGTTTTGATTGTCAAGAAGAAAACATTTTTTTTAATGTTTTTCTGTTCCATTGCTGGAATGTCTGTTGAGATCTTCTCCCTTGTTATCCTCCCCCTCCGTCCATTAGTGTTGACTTTTTTGACACTTTTTGGCGCATTAGATTTTGAATTCATGTGATGCATTTACAGTAATGCCCAGAGCTGATAAATACACGCTTTTTCTCGTTCCTCGCTAGTATTGACTACATCTCCAAAGCAATGACATTTTCCACTTAATTTGATGACATTGGTTGCATTTGTCATCAGTCAAGATCAGTTCATTCAGACATTTTAAGTAAAATGTGAGATTGTATTGTGGTCGGCTAGAGAATCTAATCTAAGCAAAAGTGTTGGTTTTTCATCTTTAGTCTATACAGCATGCATATCCAGTAAATGGTGACTGCCCGCACCGAATTATCAGATTTGGACTTAATTCTAAGGATATATTCTATAGAAAGTACTTTTCCATGAACAAAATAACAAACATCCTACACATATAGTTTTTCACAAACAAGAACATTTCCTATGGATATTTCCTACCAAGGATGTGGATAATTGGTTGCGGTAGGCACAAATTTAATTTGGTATGCAGTTGTAGTTCATCAAAAATCCACTACTAAAAAGTGCAGGTTGCAGTTTTATTAACCACTTTTGAAAATGACACATGGAAAATACCAGTGGCATATCAGGCAAAGTGACTGGACTACTTAGCCTAGCAAACACAGCATTAGGTCAGCTCCTCATTAGCAACATAAACCTCTATAGAGAAACAGCCAGACTTTTATGGCCTGAAATAACATGTTTTACAATGTGTTACAAATTTCTCAAGGACAAATAACATTACATATGTGATGTGGGGTTTTCTTTATTTCAGATTGTAGTAACCAACACCCTTCCACTAGATGTACAGAGGCTTCAGTGTAACAAGATTAGAACTGTTGACATCAGTTTGCTCCTGGCCGAATCTATTCGAAGAATACACAATGGCGAATCCATGTCGTACCTGTTCAGAAACATTCCTCTGAACGACTGAGTCAAGTTGTTGTAAGTTCCGACGAAAACGAAATGGAAGCCGTTTAGTAGTTGCCTTGTTTTCGGATACAAAGAGACTATTTGCTCTGCATGAAGAAGTTTCTGGGGCATTTATACGAAGTCTTACCGTGGCCTGTGATATATTGAATGCAGTGTGGTTTATATCCTTAGCAGGTCTGTATAAGACTATAAGGAAAGTTAGTTGTTCATGGAGTGGGAAATATCGAAAAGTTTCTTATGTTACCTAAATTTGTCGTCTGGTGAAGTGCTTTCAGTACCATTCATACCACCTCATCTAACACTTTAAAGGAATATCACTGAAGTCTGAAAGTTAAACCATATAAAAGGATTGTCTGGTAGCCCTAAGAATTTACCTTAAGAAACGATAAATAATTTTTCAAACATGTTGTCAAAGTATGAGAACGCTAATGTTGCGTTTGACAGAGAAACCATTTTTTAATTGTTAAGGATGGAGACTTCCAATATGATTTGAACAGTAAGAAACGTGACGTCATGCAGATTGTGACATAATCCAAGCACCGTACAGTACCAACAGTAATCACAACAAACACCGCGTTTGTATACAGATTAATATCTCGTTGTTTACATTGCCATGTTCAGCTCTAATGCGAAGACTCTAACGTTTACAATCGCACAGTTCTGCGAAGCCTAAGCTTCTCGATACTACATTCTGCCCTGACAATCGATTCCGCCAAGTTTCATAATTCTGTGTTCCGAATACTTTTCAGGTTTCCTTTTACTGTAAAGTTGATCCGTGAATTTTATTTCAGCGATTTTGAAGAACAGTTTATGAACTGTGGTTTGAGTGTATTTTGTGCAACGCCATGTATGTATACCAACTGGGCATGGTATAGTAGGCTGTATACGTTCACGATATGTACGTAATATTTAGGCAATCACCTGTGCGTGTACATGTGAGTGTATTTGCTGTGGAAATGGGAGTGCTAACTTCAAGTCGCTTGTTTTGCCTATTTGCCTGCACTACGTCAATCACAAAATTGATGCGTTCGAACAAATAGTGCTTTTGGTGAGAAACTGGTGAATTTGAAAACCAGATTTCTACAAGAAAAAATGTTGAATGAGGAAAATTTTCACATGGTTAGAAAGAGCAAAATAATAACTACAAGGACAATGTATCAAAATCTTCCACCAGACAATTCCTTTAAAAAGAAGAAACATTATAAAACAAAACCTGCACAGATTCATGGCTTGTTCTGTTGTTGGGATATACAGTAACAGAACGTTTTCCTTTTAAGACTGCATTGCAGAATTATCTACAATCAAGTTTGTTATCTTTAATACTGCAAAGAGTATTTAAACTTGAAATATGATAGGACTGTAATAAAGGTGCCTTTTAGGAATCAAAATTTATATATTATTGAGTTAGTATGTGTTGTAAGTATTGATCAGATGTGGAACATGTACATATAAATGGGTGTCAGACACCATACCAAGATGACACAAATATTGTGAAATCCAAATGCATTATGAGAATTGTCACTTGTCAATGTTTCTACCTAATAGGAATATGGTTAATCACTTTAACTGTAATTAGTTCTGCAAAGATGCTATGTAAAGAAGGAAAGTTAACAAGTCTGTTATAAAATTGTGTGACTGTGCATCAGACATCTCAGATGGGTCAGGTGTTATACTCTTGAATGGATATCATGTCATTATGATGTAAATCAACATATTAAACCCCCAAGTTTGCTACAAGTTTTTTTTAGTTTTCATAAGTACGTTCATGAAGGTGCTGACTTTCCATTTCTGTTCACAGTCATTCATGCGTGTTCATTCAGACAATTAAATGTCACACTGTGGAAATACCGAGGCTGTCAACAGTGAAATGCTTGTCCCTTTTAAGCAGCTGGTTGTGTGTGATCGTATTTTATTTTTCCCAGTTTTGTTGCCTAAACAAACATTACTAATTAACTGATATTCCAAGCCTAGACTTCTTCACATGTAAAATTCAGAGCTAAAGCTGCTATTACCATTAAGTGTTGATACTAACTTTTGTCTAATTGTTCCTTTTTGGATGCGAGATACAACTTCACAGGTCTGGTACAAAAAAAGTATGAAAACTCAGGTTACTTCAGTTAATCTGGTGTGAAATGAAAGAAGTTTATGAAGGCATTCAGCTAAATTCCCTTGCCAGGTGTAAATTTATCTGGCGAAACTCCAGCGAAAATGTAATTAAATATTCTGAAGGATGTCTATAGGAAGGGTTGATTTACCACGTGAAATTTGCATAATTTTCTGTAGTATTATGGGAAATTTAAAAAAAAAATCTCTGGCATAAAGGTTTATTTGAATATCACTATTTTGAAAGATGTGTAACTACAAATGTAAGATACATGCATTGTTGAAAACCACCTTGTGTTATAAGAGCTTAAATGTGACATGGCTTTAAATAACACTTATTATATGCTGTATTATAAAATAAAGTTTATGGACGAAAGAGTCTAGAAAACAAAAACAAATATTCGTGTCTTGTGTTGTATTTTTGCCTTTTATTAGCAACGTCTGAAGGCTTTAGAGATTGCCCCAGGAATAACTTTGGAAGAAAAGAACTAAAGAAGAGGATATTTTAATTTGGTTAGAAGGCATTGACCTCATGGGTCTGAAGTATTCATTTCCTAGAAGGCTCTAAACTATAATAAATGTGATCACAGTTCATGGTATATGATACTATGTCAACATGTTCTGTGAAAGCTCAAGTTTCGTTTTAGACTTGAAATGAGATAAAACTCACAATGTTCCCGTTTGCTATCAATGTAATCCAGGGCTTCATCAAAATACAAACACTTTGTATTATAGGATGTTAGTCCTCTGTGATGGATGATTTGTGCATTGTTAAAAAATGCAAAGATACTTTCAACTCATTTGTGCTATGTTGCTCCTTGCTCAGGGGATGGTTCAGTATTCATATTTTGTAGACTAGCAGTTTTGCAGTTGGTGAATTGCATATCTCATAAAATACTGAAATTATGTGATTCTCTACAGAAAAACTGTCCTTAATAGTACTTAATACAAGCCTATTTTTGCATTGCAGTTTCGTATGCAATGCCTGATAAATAGTTCTAATAAACTGTGCCAACAAGTTGCCACTTTCACCCTTCAAAATGTGCAGAAATTTTCATGCAGTAAACTTTGAGATATCACTTAAAATATCACTTAAATATCTTTAAGATCTGTCACCATCTAGATAGCACCAAAGTAGGAAGAAAAATCTTCATGTTTAAATATCTTTGAAAATGTCTTTGAAAGTCATTAAAAAACTCCTTGAAAATACTTTGCATAAAATCCCTAAGAAATCTTCAGCAAATGAGGAGTACGTTTTGTGACCTTTGAATATAAGGACATAGTGAAATACTGACTTGGTATGTGTTTGATCAAGTGAGCTAGTATTATTAATAATTTCATGACAACATTTTTTTTTTTCCCCACCAATATATCAAATCTTGATGATTTTATTAACCCTACCTGTAATAAGCTTTATTATCTCCAGTACACTCTTCAACAGATGGCTCTGTGGCTGGACTGATTATGAAATAATGACCACTTGGAGCATATTTATTCAGCCTCTGAACACATTGACTTCTTGATCATATCTGATGAGCCTACTGTTTACACTAGTTTAAACCATTAACAAAATCCAAAGTGTTAATTTTCTCTGGGTATAAGAAAATTCAGTCTTTTTGCAATGAGTGAACTTTGTATGAACTAATGAGGGTCCTTAAATCATTCAAAAATACCTAAGAAACAAGCTGTGTTAAAAATTATTCGCCTTTGTCAAAGGTAAATATATTATTCTGGGATAACAATGATACTATTGTTGAAAAATGGACAATTCAGAGATGACTATATCTTTAAAAACAAGACTATAAAATAAGACCCTCTGGTGAAACATCAAATCTAGGAAGTACATGGTACCATTAGCTTTGGAGGTAGACTTAATTGCCTTTAACTTCAGCTAATGTCAGATCATAATTTGAAAGTGACTTTATCCACGGTAGTTAAAACACTATAGAAAACCAAGTACTAAGGCGACATAAAGCTTCTTTTTGTACTATAAACTAGGACTTGCACTGACCCAATTGAAATAGTGAAACCATTTTTTCTCAATGATATTGTGCCATTTCTTCCTAAGCTGAGATGCATATCTGTATCACTAAGTATACATGATTCCTTTGTGGAAAGTAAGTATATTTTCTCTCCTTTCATTAGTAATAAAGATCACCTTTAAAGCAAACAGTTCTTTTGATTCTGCAGAGGAAGGTCCGATCTTTACCTTTTCAACTGCTTAATATTCACTTAAATTGTCATAAGCCGAATCGGTAACATTCTCAAGAAAACGGAAACCCTTACGGTTCTTTCTTTTCAATTTAAAAGAGGAGAATATCTGCTCAAGCAAGTAAAGTTCTCATTTGTCCATATAACCTGTCAGATTCACAACCTTCTAGCCATCTCTTGACATTTCCAGAGGCTCCAGACTTTTGACCTGCTTGATGCAAGGCACTGAAGACTACAGCATCCACAAAGGAGGATGTACTTTCTAAGAGCCAACTTTTCTTTCCCAAGTGTGAGTTGAGTGATCTCACTGCCGCTGCACGTTCCTTCGTGTTCCCGCCGACCAGAGAGAAGGAAGCCAGGTCCAGCCATTGGTCAGCCAAACAAGCCAAATGTAGATCAGCTTCGTAACTCGGCTGAAACAGACGCGCTAGATAACGGGCGATGTTAGCTTCTCCGCATATAGGGGTCTGGTCGCTAGGATTCACTCTCATTTCTGGACCATGTTTTACTGTGAAGAGAAAGTGACAACTCGATAGATGGACATATTTTTGACGTCTTCAGTTCAAGCTTTTTATCAGTTTTCTTTGCTTCTCTGTCACGAGTATGCTTGACACAAGTCTAACGACTATCGTGCAGCTGGATAAATTTACCAATGAATATTCATTTGTTTGTTTTGCTCACGAAGTTCGCATTAGTAACATTCGACATTCTAGTATGCTTTGATTAATTCACTGATTGCTCCACGGGCATCAATTGAATTTGTGCAAGTCTTTGTTTAGATTACTTTGCATAAAATGCAGTTAAAGGGTCAGTATGAATAGGCCGGGTAAGCAGGTCAGGGCGTGGTATTCGTATTTGGTACTACTTGGTGCAAGGGTGCTGGGTGCACCACAGCAGTTACTCGTTGCAGTTGGACTCGTTGTCCGTTGGTTGACGTAAGCCCGCAGTATTTCACTATTAGGATCGTCGGCGACCGAGTATATGTAGGGGCAACTTTAGTTCCCCACTGATGAATTTGTTGTTATATATATCTTGTTATATATCTTAAAGGACCTGCCGATACCTGTAAAATGCCCGAAACTGACCGAATTCCGGTTTTTGCCCCTGGTTACGAGGATTGAATAAAGCTACTCATAGTAAAGACACGCGCCACCCGAGTATTTATGTTGTCAAGTCGAATCGTTTTACCTTACCCGTGACATTCTCTCACATGACACTTGCTATGTAATGATAAAAGTTCAAATAAAGAGGACTAAAACAAGCATTTGAATTTTGTGTAGTATGGGATCTGAATGTAACACAGGTGCTGTCCCTGTAAGCAGACTACAAACACATTACATCAAATTTGGCCTTGCTCACAAACTTGAACCATAGCCATCATCAACCTTGAGTTTGGGTATAATTTGTCAACCAACTCAACAGCTCCAGTAACGTAACCAAAGAAATAAGGTTACATCCCAGTGATGCAAGCCGCCAATAAATCTTGTGTCCCGATCGAACACCAATTGCGTTTATTGTATGACCTACTTTTACTAGTGTAGTTGTAAAGAAGCGACCATATCTCTGCCTATAGTTTGTGAATACACATTATATAGGGCAGATGGCCCAGTGCCTTAGCTTCATATTTGTAGATTGTCTCAACTCATGACATTTTCTGGGCAAAAAAATGATTCAAATATAATGTGATAGTCACGGAGACAATTCAAGTGTATCTTCATACCATTAGCGCTTGTTGTCGAAACGTACTTTGTGTGACAACAAGGCCTAACGTTATGATATTTGAGTGCACACATATGATAGCCTATACCACAATCTTCACTATCTCTACACAGGGGAAAGCAACGTTACAATTGTTGTTAAACACATACTTTGTGTTCATTGAGCACTACAGATGCAAGAATGTTTCCAGACAATGGGTAAGGGATTCGATCACCAGAAATGTGGAAAAGCATCATTGTCTATATTTAGCATGAAAATCTCTGTAATGGAACTGTTGTTAACTCTGTAACTTGCAGTTGATTGTTATGATTTATTTGTTTTCAAACAAATTCAATCATCTATAGGATTGGAAGAAATTTTGGTTCTTTAGAGAAGTTGTGGTTATTTTTGAAAAGAAAGAAAGATGTTCATTAAAAAAAATATGTTTTGTTATGTTTGCATAGCCCTAGTGTGTGTACTTGTGGCTTGTTTTAAAAAAAAAAATGGTTTGGGTGAAGATTTTGTGCCCCTGGCTAAAACATTGCGTCCTGGACACAGAATCCTGCATTCAAAACAATGCTGAGCTTGATTACAAACTGACTCCTACACTAAGCTCACTTTATACATAGATGGCAAAATAGCAAAAAATCCCAAACTGCAACCAATATAACTAAACATGGGGCCTAGAAACAATCAAAACAACAATTACCATCTTTCCATATTAGTGTCAGCGATATCTGAGCTTCTGGTCGTTCAACGGTGACACCATTTCCAAAGTAATTTAACAATTTCTCAGGAACAGACTGCACTGACGAATGCACATGCACAGCTGTCCTACAGGTATACGACTCTTGTAGTCTGTTGTATAGATAGACCAGCGAGTGAGGAGGAGAGGAAGGATTGGCATAGACAACCACGTCGTGAATGATGTTACCAATCTAAACCAAGAAAAGATGAGAAATTCATTGCATGATAAATAATAATAATTTATTCTTATATAGCGCTTTACATCAAAGAATGATCTCGAAGCACTTCACAAAATCGCATAAAATA
>JAIPMN010038053.1:0-24490 GCA_020650975.1 Apostichopus californicus
ACCTCCCTCTTTCATAGACCCTGTCACCACCCCCCCCCCTATCCTCCGCATGCACACATACACACGCAAACACAACACATCCAGGCATATTTAATTCAAACAGAACAAACGTCTATAATCAACCTTTTTCCATCGACCGGATTGGAGATCAAGATGACAGGCATTACTCGGCCACAAAACTAAAAAACAAAATAAAAATGAAATCCACAAAGTATATTTATTAACTTAACCGGAGCTATGTACTTAAGACTCTCAATAAATTCAAACTAAGCTACCTATTTTTTGGTTAGTATAGATATATTACATAAATAACATTTTTTTCCTGCAGGATTTTCATTAAGGATCACACTGGTCTACCCATCACTAGGACATTCGCCGAACATTCCCTCACAGGAATGAGCTAAACTTATCTTGCATGTTAACGACATTGGATTGTTTCAACAATTCTAAACCAACATGATGTATCAGCATTGGTACCATAAAGCAGAACAATTAGTAACATATATCAAAATGAAAGGAAGGATCACGGTACTTGCTGAATGGCAGTAAATATTTATTTGCTTATTGTTTCCAGTCTAGTCTATTACTGACGTAGATATTTGAATATCACTAATTATGATATATATTCTATCATCTCAACAGTCCTGTTTAATTGTTGCATATACTCAATATTATTACTATCACTAATGACGTCACCCAGTACTCATCTGATAATTGCCAACATTCATGTAACCCCAGTCTATTATTTGTATATTTCTTGTGTTATTTTAATGGAGTTTGTTTGATACAATGCAATATAAATAAATCCATTTAAATGTTTTAACAACAATGTATAATCGCCACAGCATAGTAGAGTAGTTTAATATTATTTTGGTATAACAAATGTTTGTTAAATTACACAGTATGTACTGTAACCATTATACATTGTATTGTAACATAATGTAGTGTTAGCCATACCTTGTATTGTAACATACTGTAATGTTAGCCATACCTTGTATTGTAACATATTGTAGTGTTAGCCATACCTTGTATTGTAACACACTGTAGTGTAAGTCATACCTTGTATTGTAACACACTGTAGTGTAAGTCATACCTTGTATTGTAACACAATGTAGTGTAAGTCATACCTTGTATTGTAACATACCGTAGTGTTAGCCATACCTTGTATTGTAACATACTGTAGTGTTAGCCATACCTTGTAAATATTGCAACCTACTGTAACGTAAGTCATACGTTGTATTGTAACAACCTGTAGTGTTAGCCATACCCTGTATTGTAACATACTGTAGTGTTAGCCATACCTTGTAAATATTGCAACCTACTGTAACGTAAGTGATTCCTTGTATTGTAACATACTGTAGTATTAGCCATACCCTGTATTGTAACATAATGTAGTGTTAGCCATACCTTGTATTGTAACATATTGTAGTGTTAGCCATACCTTGTATTACAACATACTGTAGTGTAAGTCATACCTTGTATTGTAACACACTGTAGTGTTAGCCATACCTTGTATTGTAACATATCGTAGTGTTAGCTATACCTTGTATTGTAACATACTGTAGTGTTAGCCATACCTTGTATTACAACATACTGTAGTGTAAGTCATACCTTGTATTGTAACACACTGTAGTGTTAGCCATACCTTGTATTGTAACATAACGTAGTGTTAGCTATACCTTGTATTGTAACATACTGTAGTGTTAGCCATACCTTGTATTACAACATAATGTAGTGTTAGCCATACCTTGTATTGTAACATAATGTAGTGTTAGCCACACCTTGTATTGCAACCTACTGTAGTGTAAGTCATACCTTGTATCGTAACATACTATAGTGTTAGACATACCTTGTATTGTAACATACTGTAGTGTTAGCCATACCTTGTAGTGTAACATATTGTAGTGTTAGCCATACCTTGTACACACATAGCCATACCTTGTATATTATGTCTTTTTAATTCTTCTGGTATTTTCTCTGGTCTGATAGATGAAGGTAGTGTGCAGTTAAGAAACCTGTGATATAAAAATAAATATATCAAATGATCTTGTGTTTCTCTTTAAATACTAACAACCAGCTGACCTTATTATAGCCAGGTAACCTAATAATAAACAGAGAATACCTCATTAATTGTATCAACAAAATGCAAATATTTGCAATTAAGATAACAGAGTTCTATTGAATATACCAACGCATACAATACAATATTTTAATTACTTTATTTAAATGCTTTCACGTAATGGCACCTTCTTACTTGTCTGAGTTGATCACACCTCGAGTACCCAAACGCGCCCTTCGCCCTAAGCCTTTTACTCTCGTTCCACGCAGCACGAATAACAAGAAGCACTATGCACAGCAGCTTTTTTCTGTAGCTGCACCTGATCTATAGAACTTCGGGCTTCCTACTGAAATTCGCATAATCACAGACTTCACCTCCTTTAAATCACGCCTAAAAACACGCATCTCTTTTATTATAGTCTTTAACAACCCGCAAGTCGTCTATAGTTCACAATGTTCATTGTATCCTGTATATATTATGACCTGTCAATCACATTGTAATACGTCACGTGGTTAAACACCTGCACAGCTAAAGTACATATTCTGTTACATCTCTTAGTTACCGTGAATATATCAAACAAATGTACCGCTGAAGGTCACCTTGACAATCGGTAAACCTGCATCTATGTTTTACTACGATGTTAGCCAAGAACTAACACTATAGTTTTCTTTAATTTAATTATTTAAAACAGAGAAAATCATCTTTTTTAATTGTTCATGTTTTTCTTCATGCATATTTTCACACTCAACAGGACTCTTTCGTAGGTCATAAATTCCTACAAAATCATTACTCCGATGTTTGGAGTTTCTTTGGCTTTGATATTAACTGTTCATCAAGGACCAACACAAGAAGTTTTACGAATGGAACCAAAATTGTGTGCACGATTTACGCAATGACTCACTGATTTTGTTGGCAAACAACTAGTAATTAGTAACGGTGACTTTCTTGGAGTCATAATATATCGTTGACATTTCGTTGAATTTTTTAGGGTGATTATTTTAAGGATTTTTTCTCTTGTAATTGCCTCTAAACGTTGTTGGGAAATGTAATGTATAAAATGTGTAAAGAAAAAAGAAACAACCGGTTGTCAATATTTCTCTTATTTTCACTTATATTTGACATAATTTACGCCATGTTTGAATTGAAACTAGGCGTGGTTTGTCATATTATATATCGCGACATATCTGTTTGAAGAATTTACTGCACACCACTTATATGTATCTCCATTCTACAAAAACACTCTCAAATCAGCCTAGCTTACAAAACACGTTGCTGAAATCCAAGCACTGTTATACAAGGACAATCTCGTATCGCAACAGTCTTACTGGAAGTTCAATCCCCCCCCCCCCGGGCCGCGATACAAAATATTTACAAAATAAAGCTTTATAAACAAGCTTATCTTATTGATTGCATTTAGATGACCTTAAACTTCCAATTTACCCGACCAAACCAACCTGTTCCTACATGACGGCATCTTTGATGCTATTTGTTGTCTATTACCTCTTGTCGGTTCCTTTGATGACAGGATTAAATAATTGAATAGATTCTTAATTTGTTTTGTAATTATCCAACACTTGACTCTCCTCATATTCATTCTATCTTGTAAGTTACTTGCCAAAGTTTTCTGAATTTCTTAGACGGCAGTACATAGTTCAATAACCCTACAATGTCTTCCTCTGTAAGTAATGGTTTGTATTGAGTGCCTGCATTCACCAATAACTTCTCCAGTGATGAGAGGCTTGGTAGAGCAATACCAGACCGGAGGATGATGTTATTGTTGTCAACTTTATTGAAGGACCACTTCAGCTTTAGATCAGATATTGGTATCTGAAGAGAGATGGATAAAATAATAAACTGTAGGTTAGCTGCATGACCTCATTGACAACAAATATTATTGAACATACTTACCACTATTAACAGGGTATTAGTTATAGAAATTCAAAGGAAAGCAATACTAATGTCCTCGGTTCCTCCCCAAAATAAATGACAAATTATGTTAGACAAAAATGTACAAAATGACAAATAAATTAATAAAACAAATGAAAAATGTGTGCAACTCACTACCGATGCATAGTTACCGCAAGTACGTAGGAAAGTCAAGTTTTGTGTCGACTATAATGATAATAGTCTTCTTTCCCCATAAACTTATATAAATAGCCTAGAGTATATACTTAAATACAAGTGATTGCAGATCTCGACTTTAATCATTTAGGCTAAGCTATTGTCCATCTGCCGTTCAACCCCCCCCCCCCCCACACACACATTCCGCCCTACCATTCTTTCTAGACATAACAACACATGTGCCGGCTGGGTGATAGCAATGTAAGTGGTAATAACACACATTCGGTATATCTTACAACTGGTATCAATGATTTGTATCAAGGAAATTAAATCAGTTGCTTTAACATGTTTTTCCTCATCGCTTGGTCTACAAACACAAACTTATACCTACCAGTCTTGAAAAATAACATGCTAAGAAATAACTTACAACATTGTAAACAATAAAAACAATGTATTTGTGAAAGTTAAACTATCACGTATGTACACTCATCGATCATCACACTAGTATAAGCGCGGTTGTAATGCCTACATAATGTAGCGCCACACGAACGCACTTTCCCTCCCGACATATCTTAATTGCCTACTTATCTGTACCACTCTTGCATGATAACATAGTCAAGGTAAGTTAGAAAATATTATGTTGATAGTACATGACAGGCCCCGTTGCAAACATGAACGTTTCTATTATTTTCCCCCGTTTCTCGATCCCTAATATGTACTTGTGTACGTCTCAACCTACATACAGTAACAGTAAGAACGAACCTCCCGTCCCGACACATGCGGATTAAACACGACCGACACTCGCCGGTGTATATCGCTAACAGGTAACGTCACGTAAACGCTATGTCATATAATGATTGTGCAACACATTCCACGCCTATAAATCTGTCAATGCAATGTTTGTTCTAGGCTCATTCTAATTCTTTGTTATGTCTACTCTAAAGCAGTAGTGCAGCTAGGCCTACTATACATTGCGTTACAGCATTATCCCCCCCTCTCCCCCCCCCCCTTTCGCCCTGAACAAACTCTCCATTACAAACACACAATAACTGTCACGGCTGGGAGATATCTATACCTGATAATAAAACCGATTCGCTACACCTTACAGCTGATGTAAATGGTTTATAACATGCAAACAGTATTTTTGGTTTTAATTCTCTGCATATTTCGATCGACGAACCTACATTCATATTTACCAATCGTGCACGATAACATGGTAAGAGATAATATATTATGATGATATTTCATGATAGTTGCAAAAATGAATGTTTCTATAATTATTCCCCGTTTCTCGTTACCTACTCTGTACACTCATCGACCATCACATTATCATTAACGCGGTTAATCAGGCCTCAACCTACATACAGTAATTGCAAGAACGAACTTTTGTTCCCGACACAAGCAGAGTAATTACAACCGACATACGCCCGTATGAACCGCTTACAAGCTACCACCACGTAAACTGTAATCAGACGCTAGTTTATATTATAATATTTTGTTTCTATAACTGTAAAATAAATTATATGCATATGATATTCTCTCAAAAATGTTTTGTTGTAGGCTCATTCTTTGCCGTGTCTTAAGTAGTAGCCTCTTGTGCAGCTGCAAATGTTACAATGTTACAGCATCATAACTGCTACTATAAATATCTTTGCTAAATGTGAGCGACATTATCACAAACCATGTACTAATATCACATATCTCAATGTGTCCGCACTACCAAATACATTAACACTACCAGTGCCAGGGCTCTCGGAATGTCTGATTGGATTAGGGCCCACTTATTTGTTACTCGGTCTCTATACCTACAGATTAGTGTCGAATTAATAACTATTATAAAAAAAAATAGTTATATTCCTTAACACAAGCCATTTAAATTAGACTACAGCAATGTTTTACGGCGAGTGGTGAAGCCCTAGCCTATCTTGACAGAAATAAACAAACCTATTACTAGTACTAGGTCTAGCCTAACCATCCAGAATTGGTCTACATAATTTGCAGTACTATAATTAAACTTACCTTGAAAGCAATATTGTTTTAGTAGGATTATATCTTAAAGCGGTGATGAACGTATAGGCCTAGGCCTAGACTTGACATATCCTAACTGCGTATGTTCAAATGAAAGATCCGTTTTCAACACAGTCAAAACACCGTTATATTGTAATATACAACACCTAATTATATTCCGGCCATTTGATACTTTTTTAGGAAAAAGTCACCCAGGAAAGAACCTGGGCACGAAAACCAAACTACCGAACGACTGATCCGCTCTCAGCCCCAGTCCCCTTGCATCGGGACTGTGACTGTGTGATCATCGTCGGGTGTGCATCACCATTCCCCTCGAAAGGGAACAGATACTACACATGATCTTAGCCAAAATGCCATTTGATTGGTCAATTGCTCGTTGATTGCATGCAAAATCCGCTCTATTGCACGCTATGAAATAGAACCATGCGTGATACTTTTTTGATAGCACTTTTTTCAATGGTAAGAGGGCAGAGAAACCTGTCTGTTCAAAACAATCTGTTGCATGAGTGCATTTTACATCCAATTATATCCAAATTTGAAGGTGTTGTATAAAACAAATAATGAATGGTTCCATTCGTGCAATAGTGCAAATATTTCATTCGTTGAAAGATGTCATTTGTTCCATTCAACTCGGCTGCGCCTCGTTGAATGGAACATTCCATCTTTCAACTCATGAAATATTTGCACTATTGCACTCATAACCATTCATTATGTGTATAATGGTCGATGCGCCTGCATTGACGCGGCAGGCTGAATGGGCCTCATTGAAGGTAGCAGCCACTAAGAGCGGACACTAACAGCAGCCACTAGGAGAAAAAGGACAGTAAGACATGACACACAGTACTACCACTGCGGTCGTGTGTGTGTTTGTTATAACTGACGCTGCGGTCATGTGTGTTGTTCAACTAGTTCATAAATAAGAAAGGTATTTTTTTTCCAAAATCGATTAATTTTAGTTATATAGCCTATTGAGATGTCCGGTTAGCACCACATTAAAGTAAAAATGTTCTTCTTTCACGTGGTATATCTCTACTATCAGATACAAAACCGATCTTGACCAAAAGCGGCCTTAAAGTTTTAATCAACCCCGATACGAAAATCTCTAAACGCGCTGTGTATACGTAATGTGTAATGATCTTAAACCAACTTTTTTTTAAAATAATAAGAATTATATCACATGGAAGAGCAATCACCATTCACCATTCCCATCGAAAGGGAACATATACTACACATGATCTTAGCCAAAAGGTCGAGAAGCGGTTTTGTTACCAATAGTAGAGGTAAACCACGTGAAAGAGGAACATTTTTACTTAAATGTGGTGCTCACCGGACATCTCAATAGGCTCCGTAACTAAAATTAATTGATTTTCAAAAAAAATAAAAAATGTAAACAGTGTTTTATCATTACACATTACGTATATACAGCGCGTTAAGAGAGGGGTCCGTATCGAGGTTAAAACTTTAAGGCCACTTTTGGTTAAGAAATCGGTTTTGTTACCAATAGTAGAGGTATATCACGTTAAAGAGGACTTTTTTTGTCAATGTGGTGCTAACCGGA
Source organism: Apostichopus californicus (assembly GCA_020650975.1). Classification (NCBI taxonomy): domain Eukaryota; kingdom Metazoa; phylum Echinodermata; class Holothuroidea; order Aspidochirotida; family Stichopodidae; genus Apostichopus; species Apostichopus californicus. Next base: position 7,707 of record JAIPMN010038053.1, read on the forward strand.
CCTCTTAACTAGGTCGATAACTCAAATTAATCGATTTTGAAATAATAATAATGATACGTTTAGATCATAACACATTACCGCATTTAAAACAGGTAAGAAAAAGTAACAGTTTTGTTATTGTCCGCTAATTTAGGCTACCCTTAAATGATGCTGGGATCCACTTTTTTTCCGCCACAGTGTACCCAGCGCTCTTCACAATGTACAAACATCAGTGGCCAACGGCATGTAACGTTGGTGTATACAATATTGGCTGCTGTTAGTGGCTGCTCTTAATGGCTGCTACGTTCAAACAGGTGCTTTATTTAAGGAACAGTAAGTAATACAAACAGGTGCTGAATGGCTGAATTACCAACACCTGCGTACATTACTGTAGTAGTTGTCATTATTCAATTGAACATGTGTTCATTCATACTTAGTAAAGATTCCTAAATCCTATTGGTCCATTCAGGTCAGCTGACCGTCGTTAATCCTGCGAGTAACGCACGGTAAAATTACGGGGCATCACTTTAATAAATCTTGGTTATATGTAACCAAAAATGTTTTGTTTTATGATTTTTCCCCCACACAAATGGTAATGTATGAATGAACGGGGTTAATCAACGGTCTAGCGTGCGTTATTCACATGATTAATGCACTCCGGGTGTTAATGCTAACGCTGGATGCACTCGGGCTCCGCCCTCGTGCATCGCTTGCATTATCCCCCGATCGTGCATTAATCCTGTGAGTAACGCACGCTAGACCGTTGATTAACCCCTTAATTATATATAAGCTGTGAATAGTCTACTGAGCGGTGAATAGGTTATCGTAACTTGTCCGAGTTAACATTTTGAGAACGAAATAGTTATGAATAATGTAATATTGACTTAAGATAATCATTGAGAAAGGTAAACTACGAATGCTGCTGACAGGAAGTAGCATCTACTAGAGATGAAAGCCAAATACTGTGTAGCAGATCCGATCAATTCAAACATAAACAACAGTGTTTGGATCGAGGTAAAAGTTAATATTTTATGGGGGCACACTCCCAAAATTTGTCTTAGAGATTGACCGGAAAATGTTAATATTCTAAACTAGATAGTGTGCGTCTCTGTTCGTTTTCAGCTATTTTTACCCCTCGTTATACATGTCATTGATTAACGTACAGACTCAGATAACAGAAAGAGGTCAATCTAACCATGGTAGCAATTGAACAGAGTAAATACCCTAAAAACTGTGTTTCGTTTACATTAGATTCATGGCATTAATGAAATAGTACCTTTAGTTCTAATTTGACATTTAAAGTGCCCTGTTTTTGAAAGTGCCATTTCTGTAAACTGTTTTACCTTTTTTAAATATGATTACAGAAAATTCAATGAATAATTGTCCGCTTTATTGCATCAGTAGTTGTCGGGACGTTTTTATGTAGTGTGGTTAGCCACACATCCCACAGAACCTTGAACGTTGTGCATCCCTACCCACCCAAGGATGCTTTTTGAATCCATGTAAAGAAGAGGAACATGGTTGCAGCATAGTAATGTGTGACTTACCATACCAGGAAAGTCTAGCGTAATTATCATGTTCGTCAGTAATTATTTTAGAAAGAACTATAGTAGTTGTTTGTATACCGCCCTCCTTATATGACAAGCTAGTTACGTAACACGAACGACTAAGCATAGTACTTGCTTACTACAAATTACTTAAGATTCGTCCACGGGAGAATACTGAGGTTCACTTTTTTATACATTTAGTAAGTTCAATATAGAAATTACAATGTGTAGGAACACAAAAGAAACTCGGTTGAGCATAATACGTAAATACAACAGTATAACAAAAGTGACAGAAACAAACAAAGGAGACAATACCAAAAGGAAACAGAAAAGGAGAAAAGTAAGCAGCCTGTAATTATACAAAGAGTTATTATTAAGCAGTAAGCTTTACCAAAGTTTTCGACATTTGATATGAGAGCAGCAGAGTTATTTCCTGCAGTACGTATATAGATTATATTGTGCTGAGAGGGGATACGCCTACTTGAGGGTACATGGACAGTGTTGCACGGGAACGAGTACATCAAAAGAGTACGTAGTACAATGGAAATTAAAAAAAATATATGATCGATAGAATTGGAATGGAGTCATGTACTGGGTTAAATATAAAACCAACAACTTCATTGCCATAGATGTCAAAGAAAAAGGGAATTTTAAAATTGGCAAATAGCGGTATCGAATGATGATGAAACAGTGATTATGTAAATTAGACGAATGACTCTTTTCTGTTAGACGAATAGAGATTAACTCTAACTGTGTTATTAGGGGCCTATCAATTTTCGAGGCATAATATCGGTATGTTTTTTTCTCTTTCTTTTTTCTTGGAGAATATAACAAAGTGTGAGTTAATTACACAATTACGGAGACGAAAGAAACAACCTTGCATAGATATCTGAATGCAGGCAAATGGATTATCAATGAATTGAGTTGGACGGGTAACATGTATTTCAGTCATAAATTACTTATAGTGAAACAGCAAGCAGATTGCATTATATAACATATGTGAGCCGTTAATTGTACTGTAATATGCTAAAAGTGCCAAAAGTGACGAATTTTAAACAATCTATATAATATATTACAAATCTATACTACATTATATTGCAATGGTAATCTGCATAAGGGAAATAATTACTACGTTATTATAGTGGAGTTGTAGTTATATTGTATCTGATATCATCGAACTGAGGGATATAAGGAAGTTCGTAAATGAATTAAAGAACAAAGCAATAATAAATCGTATAATAGTAACAAAAGCGTATCCTCGATAATACTTACGTCATGACTTGATGCTATCTGTAGCAGCTGTACTGTAGACCTATGTAGTAACTTGCTGTCATCGTCACTGATGACAACCCTCTTAGAACAGAGCTCTGTAACTGTCTTCCTGATCTCCTCAATGTCTCCATTTTGTTCCAAGATGCAGAGGATTGCAAACTTATCACAATCCTTTCTCTTCTTCAAATATTCAATGATGTTACGAGCAGCTGTACGGCTTAGTCCACATGCGAAACGAAAGACATACTGGAGGTCAAATGGATCCATCTTACCCAGTGTTTGTTCTAATTCAGCTGAATTCGTCACACTAGCAGCGATATCTGCGACCCTAAATGATGCAAACCACTCACAGAATAATTTATGGTAGAAGCTTACTTCAATCTTGGTATTAATGATATCACCAGGAGTTTCTCCATCGGGAATATCAACGACATTTTCCTCTACTAAAATACCAACACGAATAAAGTGATCATAAAATGCTTGACCAACTCGTTTACAGAACGATTCTTTCCCCCACACAATCTGTTGATTCTCTCTATTGAGGCCTTCAAATGCTATTTTATCAAGTTCACCATGTTTAGACTCGAACTCCACTTCATATGTCATAACGTTACATTCCGCTGCCTTGTTTCTGGTGTGACTGTGAAAACATTTCATCATGTAGATGAAAAACTCTGTAACAGACTTAAATTTCTGAAAGTCTTTTCTTTCATCAGTCATGTGTGCAAAGGTTACGAAGAATATAGGAACTTGGCAGAGATCGTCAAGAATTGGGTTTCCTTTCAAACCTTGTTTAATTTTATCAAATGTCTTTTCATTTGTGTCTCCAGTGATGGCTTTGCGAATGTACTGATCACGCGCAGTTTCATCAAAACCTTTTAACTTGACTCGTTTGGTTTCTGATTTCTCAAAGTCTTTTGGTAGATACCTGGTCGTCAATGTTACTTCAAATTTTCGAAACTTCTCTAATCTGACGATCTGATCTACGTCACTTCCTGTGGTTTGATCTCTCTCCGGATACTCGTCATAGCCATCGAGGAGAACTTTAACTCTATGGCAGCCTTCCAGAATAGCTCTTATGTCAGATTGTTTCACACGGGGCTCGTTTGGTATTAGAAACATTTTGATCGCCCTGTAAATGGACTTCACATTACCCAGCTGTCTCAGTCGTAGAAGAATTAACACATCTGCATCAGAGAAAGGGGATTCCTTCACACCGTTACACCAGCCAAAGGCTAACTGGAGAGTAAGGGTTGATTTACCGTACCCTGGTTCACCCTCTATAATTCGACGTACTGATTTAAAACGCGGATCAGTGAAAATATGATTATATGACGCCAGACGTTCCCATGATCCTTCGGTGGAGAAGGGGGTTCGTCTCTCGATGAAACCCTCAATGCTGCCTTCAACGAATATTGTATCTACACAGTAGAGTCTATCTTTGATATAAGGGATCGGTTGAACTGCGTCATATCGTTCCTTGTACGTAGACTTCAGCTCTGTGAGAAAGATTTCTTTTTTTTCTGAATATAATGGAATTGAAAAGTAAACAAAGAAATCATTCGTAAAGTACGGTAGTAACTACGATTAATGCAACAAGATTTCATACGATAGTGTGATTTGCTTAGCAGTTGAAAAACCATACCCCCCCCCCTTTTCCCTCTGTGTACGTATGCAATCATGATATGAATTATTATATTATATATAATCATTACGGAAATCCAAAAATTGGCAAAACTTGAAAGACTTCAATACAAAATTAAGGAATTAGGGCCACTGTTGCATACAAGTTTATGCTATTGATTTAGAATACGATGACCTATCAGTAACGTCATTCGTTTTCAATTTGTCTTTTATAGTATGATTGCATCAGAGCGAGAATGTACGGACCTTCCAAAGTCAGTGCTTGTTTGGTTGATGGCTCAGCTCTTACAGGAGTGGACTGATTCGATCTGGTAGGCTGACGGGAAATATTTCCTGCTTGTCTTCTATTCAGATCCATACTTCCGTTGTTCTAGTCACCTCGGAGTTATTAAAATATTTCTCTCTCGCATGGTGTGCTTGTTAGCATGTCAATATAACAGCGGCGTTTACACGCCCCATAGCCTTCGTACACCTTGTGCACTGTAAACTGCCTGTAACGATGACAAATAAGCATGACAACCATATTAGAAGGAACACAGAAACACACGTTAACTAAATCCGGAATCCTAGAATAGGGTCTACTCTTTGTGCATATATAAAGTACCGTATACATCAACCTACCGATATTTGCATTATATCGCTATCATTCGAAGAGGGGGTTGCGACCTTTTGTAGAGTTTCTAAAACATGAAAGAATGTCGCCAACAAAATCGGAAGTAAGCAGTGGAAATATAAGGAAAATACATTTCTTTCACCACTTTGCAAAATTTGTTCCTGCCGGTGACCAATTCCCGTGTCCACAGCATCCATCACTTTCGCCATTTGACGAAGAAGAAAATGGGGTCAACAAGCAAAAACGCTTTTCAACCAGACCACCTGATCACATGTAGATGTGTAATATACAAACGTTGTCCTCTTATCTTATAACTAATCAATTTATTTGTAAAGGTTTGAGATGAGATTACGATATGTTTGAACCGTGTAGTATATCACGTTTCAGTGCTGACATCATACGAACTTTATCGATGAGCAAAACGCTGCCTCTTTATGTCTTCCCACATGACTAATCGTTTTTTATGGTACTGTGATATTCAACTTAATCAGTGTGAGTCCAAAATATTCAATAAAATATATACATGCTGACATACGACTGGCTTGACATTGACGCGATTTAACTGCAATTATTTACAAGGATTGCTACAACACAAGAGCGGCTAGCGAATATTTTTTTCCCAAAGTGAACTGACTTTTAGTTTTATAATCGTAAATTCAAAATGTAATCAGTCAATGAATCATGATAGCCCTAGTCGGACATGTTGTGGCCATGAAGACGGCGAGCGAGTGTGTGCCAGCCAGTGTTAACAAAAAAGGCATTTGACGATATGTCTGTGTATTTTGACTTGTGAACTAGCTGTATATAGGCCTTATAACCTATATGTACGGAAACTTATACGGAAACCTATTGGCTCGCCGAGAGCCAATCAGAATCGAGGAAATAATTTCAGTGTCAGTTCAGTTTGGGAAACAAATATTCGCGAGCGGCTCGTTGAATATTCATAAGGACACTGTTAACGCCATCTAAGAGTATACGGTCATATGATGTTATTTTGATAATTATAGATAAAAACATATGGCTATATCACCCGTGTATAGAACAAACAGGTGCGGTATCAGCAAAATAAACAACAAAGTCCAACCAAAAAACGAAAATAGCCATTTATGTAAATAATAACATATCACTCGAGATTGGTAAAACAAACACTCATTATATTATATCAGTATAATATATTAAACATCACAAGGTTCAACCAACACAAAACTACCAAGCGATGTGAACAACTATATAGGCTAACAGATATACTGCTATAACGACGTGTCAAGTGCGTATGTCTCGTCCTTTTAATATCTTGTGATCTTCCTCGCTTGACCAATCTGCAAACATTCCCGTTGTTTTGATTTCCATATTCATGGATATGTTACATCGAAAGTTGAAGACTATGTTGAGTTCAAGATATGATTATCTTCTGAAAAATGGTTATGCATATATAGTAAAGTTTGTAAACTATTTGACTGTCTCTGTATCTGGGAATGGAAACGTTGCTGTGTCATTCTCCTTTGTTTGTTGTTGATGATTTGAATTAATGTATTCACATTTTAAGAAAAGAACTTAAAGCAGCATTTTGCGTCCTTTTCTATAGTTTTTCGCAACCTCACTGATTCCACGATGCCATAACGACATGCATAACTAGCTTATCTATTCAAATCTTACTTCAAATGGGGGCATAAAAGTCGAAACATTAACGACTTTTAACTTTGTTTTTCTCGAAGATATTTTCCGTTGGGATTCAAATAAATCTCGCCCATAATATGAATATTTAGAAGCTACGAAGTCATTGGCCAATACGTAATACAACACCATGCTTGATTTGTGTAGATTGTCTATGGCAGTTGTACCAAGTTACCAACTCGACGTTTTGAATATATTTTAGAAACGGCTCATAACTAAACCTACATCTCTGATTGGTTGAATTCATACTAGTGGGTTTTGGGAACTGTGTGCGATTAATATTTAATGTGTAATTTGTCGGAGGACACTTTTCTCATTATCTGCAAATGTTTTTAATTAATCGCCAATTAACGCTTTTGGCAGGGAAAAACTTGGCTAATATCTTAGTTAGCTGTTTTGTGATTGATTTATGTAAAAAAAATCGAAGGACTTGTCAAAAAAGGGGAAAACGGCAACAAAACGCAGAATGCTGCTTTAAGATAGAGCCTGTGCACGAACACCAAACGGACTTTACTAATCAGCCTTCAGTCCACTTACATCGATATTTTGACCGTGCAATCTTTAGGATGTTATGTCAAACTTTTATCACGATTCCTTCGCAAAGGGAATATAGTTTAGCCAAAACGGCGTAGCTTATAATATTGACCATGAGTAAGATGTTTGTCCATGGTATGTTGTTATAATGAATGGTCTATTTCGTGTCTGTGAATAGGCCAGTTCAAAGTTTTTAATGCACATGTATGCATGATGTTCGTCTGATTAGCTTGTGGGGGATACTTCGGCAGATACAACACAAAAATCAGTACAAATAGTACAGTAAGGTAGCAATGATGTCGGGCAACGTCAGTTGGTTAATTGCTTTGTACACATTAATGAATAGGTCTATGGTAAAATGTGCGTCGTAATGTAAGGCAAGCTTTACCGCATATGACTAAATATGTCAGAATGATTACAAAATGTAGTTTTAGCTAAGTTTGAACTACGCCTGTTAAATTCTTGTATATTGCTAAATAGTTAACGAAATTTACAGAAATCAAACTGTATTAATCTACTGAAGTTTCGTGAATGATATGATATGCCAGTTAGATAAACAACCGGACGGAAGGTAATTCGAATGTATACAAATGCAGGTACAGCCACTACCGTGTTACACAACTACCAAGCTGAGCAGAATACGCCTCTTTAATCTTTGACATGTATAGTGCAATAGATTGTGGTAAAGCTCTGAGCTGGCTCTTTGTGACAGTTTTCCATTTGAATTTTTATTGCACCGCGCATGCGTGTATTTTGTTTGCCATAAATGTTCGTTTAAATATTGCTTATGTTATAATCATACGGAGACTTCTGATTTTTGTCAGTCAATTACACACAACAACATAACAACAACGAAATTAACACAAATGAAGAACGATGAATACATGAACAAGAGGAATTGTTGTTTAACAGCTGTGGATGATTCTTCCACACTGCATAAGACTACTGAAAAAGAACAATGTTAAGCACACTTAATAACCTATGCTCTAAGGAAAGATACTTTGAACACTACCTTAATGACGTAAGAACTTTCATGAATCATGAATAAGGACACTGCACAATAAACATGAAGACACACTGTAATGGACACTTTTAGTAACGAAACAGTACACATATAATGTATAGGCCTACACGCAGTAGTAGCTTTAATGTTTTCAAATGTGTCTGATATCAAGAAACTTACCGATAGCGTGGAATAATTTCGTCTGTAATATATGTTAATTACGTCCCAGAGGAGCGAGATAATATAACGTTCCTTAAAAAAAATAGGACTGCACTATATAGCTGTATCCAACTGATTAAGTCAAATACTCTGCAACTACTGATGTGCACGGGCTGGTACAATTAATACAGTTAATCTAGTGTATATACATGCAATCTATTCATATCTACTTAATCTCTTAACGATACTTGATGGAGTTGCTGGCGCAATGTCCAATTATTTTCAAGTATTTTCTTGTGTTGACATTATTAATTGGCTACTTATTGGCATAGAATATGCTTTGAAATTCGATTGGTAAAGAATGATGTATCGAACGCTATCTTGATAGCCTGGTAATATGTTCAAGGTCAATCATATAACAAGGCTCAGTATATTATGTTAGCACAGTAACTGAGTGTAACTGAGTGTAACTGAGTTCCCAGATTCTGAAAGTCATTTACAAAACGTTTTCTTATATTAAATAAATAAAAATCAACACACCAAAACAATCACGACTTCACGATCGGTTTCTTCCTTTTGTGACTCATTAGTATAAGGTGGGAATCGAACCCTGGACCTCACATGTCACAGACAGAAGTCCGCACCACTCAACCACAGTGATTTTACTGGTGCTTTGTATAACTGTCAATGAGAGCGTATTACGTATTTTTCAACGATTTATTTAGTTTTGTTGTATATGGGCGTAAAGTCACTGTCACGGGGTCTAATTTCCGTAACTTTTCAGTACTATTTTTCAGAACAGTAACTACAGGCTAACACATATAACACTTTTAAATTTTGCGACAATTTAGGGACAATAATACATTTTTGAAATAAAGTAACTGAAAGTGTAATATTCAGTAGAGTACTAATGTACTAATCTATATTATATGAAGCTAAGTAATATGGAGATCGTCATAGTCATAATACAAAGTTCATGGTTTCATATACCTACGTCTGAGTGTCTCTTACCAGGGATTTTAGAGTACACATTTACATTACAATTAATGGTAAACGTCATCGGGAGAACATTTTCAAAATTACCATGTGCATTGGCCAGCTGAGTGAGACCTTATATTTACAAAGTTGTTTTTGGAAGATTTAAATATGCAATCGTCATGAACAGAAATGAGTGAAATTAAATAAAAATTACTAAAACTTTTCTTCATGTCCATGTTCAATTCTCTACAAAGAAAAGTTGTAAGAAGGTCACCAGGTGGACGAGATGAACACCCAGTACTTAACACAATGAAACAATACCGTATTTACACCGATACATTTTGATAACGTTGAGTGTATCATTACCAAATCATGGGGTAACTAGCTAAGTGAATTTACATATGATTAACTATTGCTTGTATACTGAGGAAAAATCACAGTGTGAAATTGGTTTTGGGAGCGGAAGAATACATGTTACATGAATCCCATAAAGTATAGGTTATTATAGTTATACAGGGTTGAGCGTGTTGGGAATGTTTCCAACAAAGCATTGTCCAAGACCTTTGGTATAACGTATCGTTATCTGTCGTGATATATGGTTTTAGTCATAAAAAAACTCATGATTATTGTGTGCATAAGGTTGAAATAGGCGGGGTTGGGGAGTTACACCATGAGAAATGGACTAAAGGATGTAGTGTAAACAGTCCCGACTGAACAAATTCTCCCCAACCCCCCTCACGTTGGAGGTGTGAGTTTTCCCCTACCACTCTTTTTCTTTTTGCGCACGTTACTACTTAGAATTACATGTGTTGCATACGTGTGATCAAGCCAAGCGATAATGGCGGAATTAGCTATTGGAGCGGCCTTTACAGCTCTGTTAGTCTATGTTAGTATCTACAAATCAACGTTCATATTTACATTTTGCTATTGATTGCAGTAACATATAACTAGGTAAACACATTAAGGCGAGTTAGACACGTACTATAAGCAGAACAATGAAAACTAAGCGATAAACATGCTAAAGTCTAGTGCCCTAATAGGTAGCATATATATTGTAAGGTTATGTGTGTTGAACAATTGCAAACACTATAATTTTCAAAAAGATTTACTCCAGTTGAATATACGAAAGACTAGATTTGTATAGAAACGTAAATCAACGTCGGGTTGATTCAGCTATTCAGTAAGTAATGTCACTGTGTCTTACTGTTCGTACATTTGGTGTCTTGATCAAGTTACATTCTTCCTTAAACATTTTACATACAACAGGCATTTTTAATAACGTTTACTCGAGGAAAGCTTCTAAGTTATCCTCTTTATTTTTTATTGTGGGGGGGGGGGTTGGGAGAAAGGAGCTGTGAGGTAGGGTGTAGAAACATGTCAGGAACATCTGAGAGGTGCTCCACATCGGACTAGATTCACATCTACTTCTGCTTATCAGTAGCATTACATACTTCAATTGGATATGGGAAAGATAAGCAGCTTTTCTTACCATGTCCCAGTAACCACAAACTAAGATCATGAGCAGAGCAGTGATTTGGTGTTAAACCTGGATCTATGGGGCTGTTTCCTTCACATTTGAGAACTTTTGTTGTTTTCAGAAAAAACCCTAGACGTAATGTGGTTCAATATTTATAGGTTATTACCCATTACTACTTGTGTGTTTGAAAATGTCATGATGGTATCATCATAAAATGTTGCCAGATTTAGCAAGCAACATACAAAGTAACAAATGACCAATCTGTATGAAGGACTGGACGTCGCCCGTTGACACTCCCATAGATGGCAAGCGGTTACCAACTTTCTAAATATCAGTGTTTCTCTCAAAATTCAGAGAAATACAAAATGTATGTTAAAGGACATTGGCCTATATGGTGTTGTCACATTGGTACAGGTAGTATTACGCTAGTACCATAGTGTGTTATGGATTTAAATAAGAATCGATACAATGGGTTGATCTTTTTTAAAGCCTGTGTTATGACATATAAATACGTATAAAAGTGTCGCAGAGTTGTCAATATTGCTGTCCAACCAAATTACCAACACAATCGGATAGAAAGCAAACTCAGGTCTGGGAAAAATTGGGGTGTGGGCAAGTGCACTTCTTTCAAGCTGCAATCTCGCCATGTATAATGATCATGGTATATAAGCAATGATATCAAGACTAGAACCAAATATTATTGCATCCGATTTTCAGCCATGGTTAGTGGTTTTACTCTGAAGATGGTATGTACTTATTATGCAGCTGAACGTTTGTTTATCTGTTGCAAAATGTCTAAATATTTGTATTTATGTTTACTAAATACAAAGCATTAATAGTGCTGAGGTTTCTTACCCAGGACAGGAGGGATACTCAAAATGGTATTGGTGGTGGAGTTTTTCTGTATGTTAGTGATGATATTGTAAGTGTTGAGAAGTCTCAGTTGCGAAGTTCTTACGTCAATTCGTCTGGTGCGATTTGTCTACAACTCCAAGAGGTACAGTAGTGTTATTAAACATTGTTGTTTTTTACCGGTCTCCTAACAGCGGTGAAGAGATTTGAAATGGGATTTTATCTTTTATTCTATTAAAACAACTATCCAGTGACCTTAATTGACATATTATTTACTTTCTTTGTTGGGTCTTAAAATCAAGGTAACAGATGAAAAACCTCTAGGTAAATTGTGAGGAGCTGTGTATGTAACATCACACGTAGAGAAACACATAACTAACCACTTGCCCATTTAAAAAAAAAACATGTATGTTTCCCTTCAGATATGAATCAAGACATTTTCAGATTCGGTAACAGAAGTTATAAAGAAAATGTACGATAACGAGATATGAATAATTGTAATATTATATAATTAAAGAAAAGGGTACTTTTAAAATAACTTACAAGATAATTTTCACCATTTTTCCAACTATATCACAAACAGCTAATCAATATTACATACTATGCATTTGTTTACAATATCATATATAACATCGCAACTGAAATCCGTCCGAACCTCAGACGTTATCTTCTCAAACTCATTCTAAAGGGGCCGGATCAGCCAGCGTTTCTAACGAAAACCAACAAAACTATCAATAAGTATCATATATATTTCCTTATTAAAATGTGCCCCTCCCCCCTCCCGACAATGATGCTTCTGGAAAACTATCCAATAGCAACCATAATGCAAACTAGCTGAGATTCTTTCTGCTTTCACAAATAGATGTACAACAGATTGTATAAACAAAACCTTTGTATTCTTTAACTTTTTAAAGGTAAAACTCATTAACCTTGAAATTGGAAGAAAAAGATGAAGAATAATTATTTAGTACAAAATCACTTCTATCACCGATCTCCCTCACATCAAACCTCCAGTCCACCAGACATACACGTGTATACCTATACAAATGGCCATAATGATATTGAACCTTGAATGTAGAAAATGATACGATTCCCGTAGATTAGGCATCAAGTAGGATTGGGTTTTTGTTGGGGGGTAAAATGTTCGAAATCTTCCAGAGTATGTAACTTTGTAACATCATTAGATGCATACTGATATGTTATTTGTATAATATATACGTCTACTATGAGGAAGAATTGTTTGCTGAAGAACCCGTCAAATCTCTGCTTTCTCTTCACGTGCTAATTCACTACTTGCATAACCTGTAGTTAATTCATTTTAGATTCATTGACTCATATCCCTACGGTCATATGAAACAATAAAAGGACACCAGCATCAGCTGAATGCTGTGGACTGTCTGTCACATAGTCAACTGAGATATAGGTCATCTCAAATATATGCAACCCAGTGAACCAATATTACATTACAATAAAGCCACCATACTATGAACAAGCAATATCTGTTTTGAGTCTTTTCAGTTAACATAGCTGTCCCATCTGCTTTATCTATGAGTTAACCATAATTTTCCAGAAATGAAAGGATTACACCTTTAAAAGTTGGAAATAAACCATTTTAAGAAGGAAACATTTCTTTCGCGCATGTGTTGAAAGTTCATGCATAATTCCGTTGAACAGGTGGAATTATACACAAAAGGGTGTAAAAATAGAGAATTTATGTTCCCTTGTTTCAATGTTGTTGTTGTTTATTGTTGACGATAAATGTAAAAGTACTTTCTAAACTAATTTCTGTATGCTTCTTCACAACGATATCAAATTGTGAACAAAATGAACGATATCTCACTGCCTAAATAAGTCGCAGAAGCAATTTATTAAGTAGGATTTTACAATTGAAGGATTTTTCTCTTCATAATCAAGGTAGGCCTGCATATTAACCTCAAACTGGTTCTCGAAAAAGTTTATGAGATTTTATCTTAAAGTCGTAATTTTATAAGGCTAATACATTTGAAAAGTTACAAACTTTATTGTTCATTCATACTCAGTAAAGATTCCTAAATCCTATTGGTCCATTCAGGTCAGCTGACCGTGGTTAATCCTGTGAGTAATGCACGGTAAAATTACGGGTCATCACTTTAATAAATCTTTGGTTATATGTAACCAAAAATGTTTTGTTTTATGATTTTTCCCCCACACAAATGGTAATCAACGGTCTAGCGTGCGTTACTCACATGATTAATGCACTCCGGGTGTTAATGCTATCGCTGGATGCACTCGGGCTCAGCCCTCGTGCATCGCTTGCATTATCCCCCGATCGTGCATTAATCCTGTGAGTAACGCACGCTAGACCGTTGATTAACCCCTTATTAATATATGGTTAGTTAGATACCCTAAAGATTATAGCACAATAATTGTTTTTATATAAGTTTATCATCAGCAACCAATAAAAAGCAAATAACTCAGCCCATGTCGTTCCAAACAGCGTACCTATCTACATAATGAAGGATTTTGAATACATTTGTATTACCATACAATGACTGTAACAAAGGATAAATTCATGGTGTAAATTTCTAGTTTTCTTCTGGAAAAAAAAGACAAAACTTAAGAAATAAAGATGGGCAACGATAATGAAACTAAAACAAAATAGGTAAGAATGAAAAAGGAACATATGAGGGTTGATCACTATAATAAATGTGGATTGTTCTATAGCTGAGGTATAACCATGATTGTTTTGTTTAATATGAATCAAATAAATGTTTTAACATGTTATTTACAACAAAAGTTTATTTGATTCCCATTCAGGTGTTAAGAACTGTACCACATAGAAAGTGATACAAATATTACATTATATCATCTCTAATGCGGGATGTAATACAATAATGTATTAATGATGATGACGTCAACCTTCTTTTGGAAATACTGTTCCTTTTGTTGATCCAGTTTTATAAATTCTAAATTATCACTCATCCAAACTAAATATTATGCCATAATTTAACAGCAAAACATGTTTCACATTGAACTATTCCCTTTTGTTATTCATAGCGAAAGTGTTACGAGCTAGAAAACAAGATTTCTTCTCTTAAAATGTGTGATACTTCTACTGACAGCATAATTAATGGTTTGTCGGCTAGACTCATAGTCCTGTTGCTTTGTGTGATGACACTCTGATGTTTGAGTTTCGTCAAAATCATAATATAACAGTAGTTTAACAACGCCAACTGGGCTAGCAGCGTTTGGTTATCAGTGCATTTTTAAATGCGTGTGTTTCAACAAATAAACAATTCATTTCATTGAATTGTAATACAAAATAAGAAGACCTTTACACAAGAATTTACGACATACCTAATTAGTGTTCCAATGATTTGGTATTAATGCCTATATTGGTTGCTTTCAGGGACAAGGACCTCAACCCCATACACGAGAAACATTTTATCCCCCACCTTTGATATCTTATGCACGCCACTGCAGCTTTCTGTAATGAAGTAATGTGGTGGAAAACTGAACTTTTTTTGGTGACACCTGAGTTATTATTAACATCAATGTCCTCTGAACTTGACAACGTATCGTAATCTTCTTATTCTGTTTCAAGATTTCGGTTTCCTCTCGAGACTATCCAGGTCTGCTGCCATGGGAAATCTCTGTATAGAATAAAGTAAGATCAACTAGTGCAACATGATAACCGACATATATAAACACTCTTATATCATTTATAGTACATAAAATAGTCACCAGCAATTATAAGTTAATATATAAAATAGATTGATATTTTACGATCATATCAGCTATGTGTTTTTGCTTTCCGAGTTGTTTATTACCGGTGAGTAAATTAATATTTATTCTACGTTTTCTGCAATTGGCAGCTACATGGTAAATGGAACTCTAGAACCACAGTGGCTTTGAAAAGGTAAACATATTCAAATCAATCTCTTAAGAAGCATTAATGAGTTTCAGATTGAAGCTGTCACGAGTAGCCGAATGATACATTACTGTTTTGTCCTCCGTGGAGTGGTCAAATGAGAGGGGTATCGACTTCTCATTTGGGTATCAAGTCTGTGTTTTAATTTATGTACAATAATTTTACACATTGTAAGTTAGTCTGGCCTATGTTAGCCTCGTTGATAAGGAAGCTTTATAAAAACCTATGATCGACCAAAACGTTCGTAAGTTATATACATGACATGCCGTACCCTTTCTGACATTCTTTTAAAACTAAAAATAAAATATACAGGCTACAAAATTGCAGAAACAGACTAAAACAACCCCTTTTACTTTCATGCTGCAATTTGGCATTGCTATTTTTTTACAACCTAAAATTCTTCATAATTGTAAATGACCTTGCCGTTACACCTGGATTTCTCATTAGAGCAGTAAAATAAGTGTTATTGAAATCAATCTAAGGAATAGTAGCAAAAACTACAATGATGAAGGTTTTTCGAACGTTTTTAGATATAGCAACTATTAATTGCATTTGTTGAAGTAATTTCATCAAATGGAAAATATTAAAGTTGATAATTGCTATGATCTAAACTTAACAAATAAACTTAATTAAAATGGCTTACGCAACTACAGCAATGTGTCTAAACAGTAAAGGAATCAATATCTCAATTGTAATTGATTGGTCTAAAGGGTCATCGCATGTTTATCATTGTTTCAAATAACAATAATGATCAACTGAGATGTCATTAACAATATTCAAAGTCATCATTTGATATTTGCATAAACATTAGTTAATGTTGTTTTCAATACAAATTCATACCTTAAACCTTGACATTTACTTAGATATACAACAGTTTCACACGAGTGACATTGTAATTATTTAGGTGAAATGCTGTGGATATAATGATACGTTCTTTGTTTGGATGAAACAAAACCTTTCTATGTTTGTTTGTAGTGTTTTGAACTTGCTCCCTATTAGTACTATTTCCTTACCTGTAGCGATGACGGAAGCTTTTCACCTGAAGAAAATCCAAAAAGAAATAAAACAAGGTGAAAATGAGATAACACATTCAAATGCCCTCGCCGTCACTCCTACCCGCCAGCAGAAATTATATTTATCCC
>JAIPMN010038054.1:1188-13102 GCA_020650975.1 Apostichopus californicus
GGACACCCCCTCCCCTTAGACCCCTCCCCCATTTCAGTCACCACTTCCACATCCGTCAGCAAATCAAATTTGACTTAAAATATGCACCAGATTGCATCTAAGGACGTTTCAAAACTAAACAATTTCAAAAGGGGAGGGGACACCTTACCCCTCCCCCATTTCAGTCACCATTTACAGATTCGTCGGCAAATCATATTTGACTTAAAATATGCACCAGATTTTATCTAAGGACGTTTCAAAACTAAAAAAAGGGGGACAACCCCTCCCCCATTTCAGTCACCACTTCCAGATCCGTCGGCAAATCAAATTCTCCACACCCCCCCAACAAAAACCCCTTCGCTACGCCCCTGATCCCAGTAGCTGCAAATTATGTAATAATGGCTAATGTTCTTCAAAAGCTTTGCTTACCTTTTATAATCTTCTTATTGATTTATCCAGATAAAATTAGACACTAGACATAATAATTTCTTAAAAATGCTACTTTTTTCCAGAAATATTATGTCCCTCTGTGAAAAATAGAGTTAAATATTATAAACACGTAACTTTTTCAGCTTAAGTGCCCTGATGACATTATTGACACTATTGCTGCAAGATGAATTCACAAAGCAAAAAATAAAACAAACACCAAATTGAAACAAATTTCCTCGCCATACAAAATGCCATGTTGATGTGGTTTTTGAAGTAAACCTGCAGTATTGCTATCAAGCAATCAACTTTAGCCACTGGAATATCCTTTTAAACTCAAGAAAACTCAAAACAGTTCTGCTACCAGACCATTACTTTTGTGAGACTGTTTAATAGTGTCTGCAAAGTTACTTCATCACAGACCACCGAGGAACACATATCAAATTCTACAGTGTGGTGATTTCAGGACATAATGAAAGTAATTTTCAAATATCTTTTGGCTACTCACTAGGCTCTCACCACCCCAAATTTTTGATATGGCTGTTTTCAATATCTTATCAATTAACAGTAATTATACATTATGAGGACAACATCAAGGTACAAACTGACATAAGAAAAGACATAAGATGGACTTCTAATTTAAGTTGTATTCTATTAGCTTTGGTCTTTTGTACAATAGTTAACATGGATTGTAGAAATTGTGAGCTAATTGACCTTAATTTAGTACAAAAACTAATCAAACAAAACAAAATATGAAAAAAATAATCAAATTGATAAGCAAAAGCATAAACAACTATATTGTAAACTGTACATTTAGCTGTAAGATATAATATATATCTATATGTATATATTTATGAAATGATCTTGCTTGCATTAGTGTGAAGTATGCTGTTGGTATTTTTTTTTCTTCTTCTTTGTTCTAGGAGGTAACTAACGTTTTTGCAAAGAGAAAAAAAAGTTCAAGTCACTAGATAATGTTTACATCTTTCAAATGCTATGTAATAATGCCAACAAGAAATGTGATGTCACCCTGTGCTTCTTTGCCAAGAAACAATTATTTAGACTGACAGTCTTGCCAATGTGGTACCACAAGTGACTGAAACATCTGAAAGCACACATTGAAATTGTGCTCTTCTATTCAAATCGTTAGGCAAAGGGAATACAATGCTAGGAAAAGTTAAACATTTGATTTTCATTCACACCACTCAGCATGAAAAATAGTCTTAAACTGAGGAAGGTGATGTCAGAAACTCAAAACCAAACAAACTAAAAGAAAAAAGTGGTTTGTGTTAAAATGGTAAGAAAAGAAAAGTTAATGATGAAAAAGTCAGTGAAAAACTCCAGGGAATAATTGGTTCAAATTTTGTTTAGCAGTTCTGAAGGTTTCATCTCTTATAAACTATTTTATCTCCTGTGTACGAAACTGCTATACATCATTGTATTTATACACTGTATAGTAATTTGACCCTTTCGTGTAGCATTTGGCCTGAAACCATGACAAACCTTTCCTTACAAATCTTTGGTAATAACTGAATTTGTTGATCACCGGTAAATTTTTGAGAAAAAAAATCAGTTAGAATGACAAATTCAAAACTGCAGTTACAGTACATTGGCCTCAAACTGGATATTTTCAACCATAAAGGTACCATATCGTATAACATTCCCTCTGGTTAGAGAAAAGTTGTGAACAATCTACATCTACAGTACATTACCATTTTGCTACTTAAAAGCTGCATCTATGACTGGATAAGCACACAAATGCGGACAAATCTGTAAAGTATTGAATTTTTAGGAGAAGAGCAAATAATTAAATTAATTAAAAATTTAAAGGAAAAAGTGAAAACTTGTTTTAAGTACATTCTAATATTTTCCATTTCATATACCTTGTTGTGTCCATTCGAACATTTAGGTAACGCAACAAGCGGAATAGACTTGAGAAATAAATTTACATCATGGAAGAAATGATAAAACCTGCATAAATACGCATACAGGTGTGAATTATGGTACATCCTAATACATGAACTGTTGAAAACACTATCTCTCCCTCCTTCCCTCTCAAAGAACCCACCATGTTTCTTTGAATACAACTGTTGAAAAGGTTTCTTTCTTGTTTTGTGCCATTTTTACTAATGGTAAGACTTTAAATATAACATCACAATGAGATATTAATTATTAGTAATTTTGCATGAAGATTAATTGGGAGAAGCTCATAAATATGCAAAAGTGAATTATAATCATCTTTTGTACAGGGGGGGGGGGGAGGGAATTACACCAAGGTTTTGTAGGAATGTGTTCACATGCTAGAAAAATGTTATGAGCATTTCCACACTGTTATTGCAAGGTTCCCGCCAAAGAACATATAAAGAAGATTTTTCACTTCATGGGCTATTTCGAATCCATATCCTTCGCCGACAACAGCGTGCCAAGATGCTCCAAACTTCTTGTCCATGGTCTCCTTGATCATCTTAGCAGCAGTCTATGGTAAAAACAAAACCATGTAGGGTGAGTGAAAGAGTTCCTTCAATGTATTTAACTATTAAAGAAACCTTTCTTTTTATCTTGCTAGATATATCTGTCATCACTTTTGACTTTTGAAAGAGCCGAACTGCATCTACTCAGAAAAGGGCAGAGAGAGCACCAAGGAAGGATATTGCAACCATATGCTGTAAACATTCTTTTTTTATAACTTGGTGTCATTCCATCATGAACTCTTATTTGCTATATAGTATAATTGACATATGATAATGGAGAGAAGCTACATGTATTCATTTTTTTCATGTCCATTTTTAACCACATTTCATTACATAAAGCACTTTAGTTGCCTACATGGAATACATAATGCATAAAAAAAAAAACATGAGATGACCTATGGAAAGGATGTTTATTAATTTTCCAGACCAAGGGATGACATAGTTTGTGATATAAATACTGACTTCAAAGGCTGAAGACTTGAAATGTTAACTTCATTCTGTGCAACAGTGGCCTTACCTTGCACATGGACATGATGTTTCAGTGATAAAGTCATTAGAGTTAAGGTATCAAAATGTTCATTAATTTTAAGATGTCCCACAAATGGATTATCAATGTAGCACAGGGTACCTCCTACAATTCATATCAATAAGACATTGGGTGAGCTGTTTAGATACAGAAATAAATGAGACAATCAATCAGCAACTTGTTCTGAAAAATGAATATTTGAAAGTATTGTAAAACAAACCTCATTGTTGTTTGAAAATTTTTCACATGCTGTTACACACAGTTCCATCGTTTCTGTCCTCATTTCTTCATTCATATCTGAATGCTGAAACAAACAGAGGAGAATGAATGAATTTGTCATGTAATAACTTTGACAATAACCTATGAATGTGCAATTCTATTGTACACAGCAGTCAAATACATGTCCAATTGTTTGTTTTGAAGGTTACATAAGGAACAGCCAGTTAGAAAATGCAATATTTACAGAGGTGTGAGCCATTTTTTTTTAAATTCACATTTATAAATGGTGGTTTACTTTGTATGGCCCCAAACTTCACCTTCTGTGTTCTTCATGAAGCTGAACTGTTGGACAATGAAGTGGCTATGTTTAAAAGTCAAGGTGTGAACACCTTTAGAAACACAATTTTCAACATATCCTCAACAAACATGGTTATAATTTACATAAGAAGGAAGTTTACACCAATTATATATATCCTTAATTTATCTGAGGTACTTTCATGAATTGTTACTCCAATTTAATGCACAACTTGAGGAAATTTTTTGTTATAAGTCTGACTGCTTAGACTCAACTCCTTATTAATCTACTTCATTCCGGCGAAATTTGACCAACTCATCGTTGAAATCCCGAATATAAAGTGCAAAACTAAATCAGAAGAGAAATTGTTCAATAGTTGGCATCATGGGTCAAGTTCCATCTTCACCGGTCAGATTCTTCCACTTTTTTATTAGAGTTTTATTACAGCAACATAGTTGTTTTACCTTTTCAAAATTAATTAGAGAATGACACCTTAATTCCCTTTCTGAAGTTTACCACAAGTTCACATAACCTACCTTAGTTGCAGTAACAATAAATGGATGACTAAGAATGGTGAAAGATGGGACTTGATGCAGCATCATGAAGAATAGAAAGTCCTAGGCTAGGTTAAATATTTTCAATCAACTGGGGCAAAGCACTGGAGTTGCCATGACACAGATGCTGTCTGTCAGGCTGAAGTTCTGGGCTATTGATCTGGTGCAATGCTGCGTTTGACGGTAGGTTTAGTGTCCAATGCATATCTTAACTAAGTCCCCCAATTGTAACCTTACTTTTGATATTGGGTTACCTAAAAATCCTGGGCCTAGGCTACCATTTGGGTAGTTGACATGTATGGTTAAGCTCAATCCAGGGTAAATTAGGCTACTGCTTGTATGCCAGAGAGTTACTTTACCCGTATGAGAGGATAACTCTGCAACCTTCGGTAGTCTGTTTCCTTCTCCTCCTTCTTTCCTTCTTGTTGATCCTCCATTTTCTATTTCAGTAAAATATTCCTTCAAGCTATAGGCTAGGCTGGATGGCTTAGTTAAATTAAATCTCGGTTTCAGACCTTTTATTGCATGATACGAATGTAATATTTTCAGTGTGTAGTCGATAGTAGAATGTTACTACGCGAGTCCTCGATTGCTCATAACGTTTCATATGTAACCTAATTATTGTTATGGAAACCTTTATTCTGGACGGTGTGCGCAGACTCAGTTCCGTTGCTTAACAAACAAAATGGCTGCGCCTATGGCATGACACAAATTCTGAGCCCCTTTGGTGTAAGTGTAACTTTGGATTTAACTTAGATGCTACTGAATATCGAACTTTGTACTTCATTTTGATGAAGTTTCATAATTTTCGTTAGTCTTTCATGAATTAAACTGTTTGACATTTATTCATGAGATGGTAAGCAGTATTTATGTTATGATGAAGTCTGTTGATATTTGTATTCAGTGCTTGTACTGGTTACACGAATTGTGTACAAGATTATAGTGTAACTGTAAAGGGAATGATACTGTACTAATCAATGGTATCAAGATTGATGATATATGTCTGACTACACTTTGTAAAGAAATTGAAGCTAAAATTTATGTTATACTGTTATTATTTTAATGAAACCAATGTCATGATATTGACAGACAAGCATGTTTCAGGATCAAAGATATCAAAACATTACATAATTAATGACAGTTTGTTAAATCAAACCAGTGTCACGATATTGGTCGAAAACCATGTTTCAGGATCAAAGGGGTAAAAACTTTATCAAATTAATGACAATGCTCTCTCCTTCAAGCAGCTTCTGAATAACTACATTTGGGCGATTTGTGTGGACATCGATCATGATCAAGACAATTGGCTGCTGCCACTATTTCACTTCAGTTGCAGTTAGAGTCCCTTTTCTACCTGTACCTTTGCAGCAATGCCTTCTTGATACCACACAGCAATTGTGGATGTAGTATATAGCTGTGTGATGATAGCAATAATACTGTGTTTCAGTTTTGTTGACTAAGCCTCAGAATACCATATCAAAGCAGTTGATACTGACAACTGTGGAATTAAATGATAATGGGAAATTTCCTTAGCTATGAATGTGATGTCAAAACGTGGATAATGCATTGAGTGTCATAATGATTTCATGGCAAAGGGATATACATGTAAAAAAAGTAATGAAGAATGGCATGGAACTGTCTGGCAGTCTGCTGTAATGCACATGATGTAGGCATGTTACTTGCTGATATTTGTTTTGAAAAGGGACTGATGTTTTTGTGGTATCAATTAAAATAGTCTGTTGTAGCAGGAGATAGTGTGAATATGATGCAAGTGCAAACAGCAGCTATACCTTGTTAATGTGTTTATCAATTTTATCTTCCACAGCTAATATTCAATTTATCAGTATAATGCTGCATGTGCAAGGGAAGGCATTTGATGCAATTATTGACACATTTAACAGTAGCACAGAATGGAGGGAGAAGAAGGGAATACTGTACATGAAGAACAGCTTGAAACATGGAGGAAGTAAGAATATTAACACTCACCTCCTACTTTTTGAGAAATTATCTCTTACCGAAAGCCATGTATGTGATGCAGTTATAGAGTACTATTGTATGGTTTGCCCTAACACTTTTTGTTCTTGCTCAAGAAGTGAAATTGGAATTTTCTTAAACTGTCATGCTCATATTGCATACAGTACCTGTGTAACCAGAATATTTAAAAAATTGAATTGCTGCCTATTTCATTACTTATTTATTACTATTCAGAAAATTTGCTTAGGAGTACCAATGGTAAGTTTGTTGGTTTTTTCCCATTTTCTTAAGACAGATCCTTACAAATTTGAAAGAAACATGATTGTGTTTTTGTTTCACTATTTGTAGCTTAAGACACTGTTAAAAAAGTTGCATGATTCGTGAGTTACGATATTAAAATATGTTTTACCTGTTTATTTAAACTGTGGAGTCTACCTTTCTTAATGAAGATATGTTTTACCTGAATATTTACGACATTACAGTAACCAATTCATTACAGAATGGCCAAACTTAAAATGATAAATCTGTATGTATTTTGTTTACACTAAGCAGTACCCAACTGTATACTTTAATTTCAGACTAACAGCTTAACATTTTCAGATGATAGAAATTGTCAAGTACTAAAAGCATATTTTTTACCGTCTTGTAATATGCTTTTGTTTAAATCCAGCAAACAAGATCAGCTGAGGGTGCAGTTGATCGATACCAACACTGAACCATGGCAGGAAAGTGATTCTTTCGACGGACTGAAAATAATCGCTGGTGTTGACATTTCCTTTGTGAAAGGAACCAAAAGAGCATGTGTTGCCTTAGTTACATGTTCTTATCCTTCCCTGGAGGTACTGACATTATTAATTCAATATAACCAGTGGCAAAAACTTTGTTTTGATACGTTACAGACAGTTAATTAAAACAAACAAAGATGTGATTCTTTACAGTAGCTCTTAGGAAACCAATCAACATGTATTCTAGGGAAGCTCATACTTCAGAGTGACTGGCTTGTCTAGCTTAAGCTCATAAACCATTAGAACTGTGATGATATATATATGTAGAAGATATTTGTAGAAGATATCAAAGCAAATTAACTTTGTCAACCTCGTTGAAAAGTAACTTCATACTTTCGTGCCCTCCTTTTGATATCAATGTTAAGTGCACTGTTTTAAACTTCCTCAAATTTATTAAAATTACGGATTAAGATTCGCAGCTATGACTTTAAAGAAAAATTGATGCTATCTGTGGATTTGCCTAGAGGAAAAATCCATTCAT
Source organism: Apostichopus californicus (assembly GCA_020650975.1). Taxonomy (NCBI): domain Eukaryota; kingdom Metazoa; phylum Echinodermata; class Holothuroidea; order Aspidochirotida; family Stichopodidae; genus Apostichopus; species Apostichopus californicus. The sequence continues at coordinate 8,899 of JAIPMN010038054.1, forward strand.
ATCAATTTATTTTATATTTGTCTTTATTGTAAAGTTGAGTTGTGTTTTATCCAGAAGTGAAGAAGAGGATTACCTATACCCAAATATGTTTATTTTCTTTAACCGCTTCATATGTCAGCTCTAAATTCTTTCAAGAAGTCAGACAATTACAAGTTTTTTTTATAAATATTCACTGCACAACTTTTGCACATTAATAAATAGATAAAACCTAGCATTATTGAGCTCTATTTTTCAGTTAAACAAGTAATTTTTAAGAGTTGATGTAATTTGTCTGGCAACAGAGTGACATCATCAAGTCTGTCAAGTAAAAACAAAACACTATCCTTGTGTTTGTCCTGTAAAATGATTTAACCAAAGACACAATAGCAATACTAACAATGTATTTTCATAAAGTCTTGCATTCTTGTTCATTTATTACCATGAAGCAAACATTTCCAAATATAGTTTTTACAAGGACATCCAGACAGAGATTTAAGCAGAGCACTTGCATTGCCGATATATCCCAAATTCTACTTTAACTTTCTTTCTTGGAATAATCAATTATCTAATTATGATAAAGTAGCTGTCCCTGGTGTCAGATCAATATATTGCAAATTAGCAATCCAGAATATTTCTCTTCAGAAATAAGGGGTACTATCTCTGTCTCTAACACATTGATTTCATAATCAAAGGCTAGTGACTAAGAGGGATTAGTTCTTTTGTACTGACAATCATTTGTGTGTGTGCGTGCGTGTGTGTGCGTTTGTTTTGTATTCAGACCGAGGACTTGAACAAAAGAATTTCAGGTCCTCGGTTGTGATTTCTAAAGAATCACCAAGTCCTCGGAAGAATTCTATTGTATGGGGTATTGTTAAGGTTAGGGTACGTGGATTTGAACAATGGAAAATACAATGGGGTCCTCGGTCTGAATGTAATACAAACATGTGTGACTGTGTGTGTGTGTTTGTGACTTTGTTCTGTTCAGGTGGAAGAAGATGGAATGCAAGAAATTATTGCATTTAGGGTTACAGAGGAATGTAGGTATGGTATGTTCTGGTTGTACATATGTATATACTTAATGTTTGAATTATATCTCAATATAAACTCAGAATTTGAGAGACTTGCACTATATATCTCAAATGAATAATCCTTTTAAGATTCAACACAACTTTGGCTACATGTTCTACTTGGAAATATATTTAATATATTTTTGTTATTTTTGAAAGTTTTGCTTTTTCTTGGTTTAGGTCATGGAAACTGTGACTGATATCATCGATATGACAGTTCCGTATGCATCAGGCTTTTTGGCATTCAGAGAGGTTGCCTTCTTTCAGGAATGTCTTGAGAAATTGAAGGATGGGAAACCACAGGTAAACTTAATAATAATTGTTACAAATTTGTAATATGTTGAACACTCCATATGGTCCCTTACTCAAAGCAACTGGACTGTCTAAGAACAATGAAATTATATGATAGAGAAATATTTGATTACTTAATTAATTAACGGCATCAGGAAATTTGAAGCAATTTGTTTTGCAGGATGCCATCCTAAGATGAGACTGTTGTGATGAAATGGTAACATATATACTTGGTAATGGAAATCTAAACTGTATGAAATATGTAAAATATACTTTTCTGTTTGATGTTCCTTCAAACCAATATTACAGGCATTTGTTAACCCACCGGTCTATCAGTCTACAGGGAACTGATGTAGTTTATTTGTTGCTAAATCAATAAGCATCCCTATCCACTTCTCTAATATTTTGTGTTCAATTAGACTTCTAAATCCAATGAAAGTCATTTGTATTTTTCCTTCTTGTTTTCCTTTTGATGTCATTTTTCTTTCACCAACTTTCATTTTCCGTTTTCAGATCATTATGGTTGATGGCAATGGAATACTGCATCAGAGAGGTATGAACCCTCTTTTACTTTATCTTTTACTATTTTGGTATAGCACCCTTTTAAATAAGTCTAGTCTACTTCCTGCCAGATATATCTTCTGTTCAATTAATACAGAAATAGTGCTACATCTGTGTGGATACTCTGAAACTAACTGAAATTAAGAAATAATTAGTTTAATACCACTTGCAATAACATTGCATCCTATCCTTCTAGTGATTTAGCAGTGTCAAAGTTAAACTGCCAATATTCCTCTTTCTTGAAGTAAACATAGGAGCCCCTATTGTTTTGTCTTTTGTACACAATTTGTATGTTTTTTAATCTCTATGTGTACTGCACACATAAAAAAAATGGAGGATTTAACAAAGGAGGTTTAACAAATATATGGGTTTATTCATATATAAATATTTATATGTATATATCTGTTTAATTTTTCTCTAAAGGATTTGGTGTGGCGTGCCATCTCGGTGTTCTGACCGATATCCCTTGCATTGGGATTGCCAAAAAACTGATGCAGATTGATGGTTTAGAAAAAGACCAACATTTCCAAGAAAAGGTAAGGTTTCCATAACTGGATTGAAGCCAGCTGGATGTGGTTGCATCATAATTTACCTCCCAATTCCTCTTCCCTTTGGAAAATAAATTAATAAAACATATATATGCAATATGACAAGCTAGCTACATCAATGGAATAGTTAAGTTTTAATACCTTAATTTAAATCTGTTACTTTTGAAAATAAAAAAAATATCAATGCCATTTCTAGACCAACAAATCTTCTAAGTAAGTATGGGCAAAGTTAATTGTCATATAGCTATCAATGGGCAGGGCATTTAGATAGATGTCAGATTAAGAGATGGAGACATAAATTGACAGATTGGACCCCAAGGGGCTATGTTAGAGGCAGAGGTAGGCAGAGTAGGAGATGGATGGATGACATAAGAGAATATGGTGGGGTCACATGGAAGAGAACAGCTCAGGACAGAGTTAATTGGAAAATTGGTGAAGAGGCCTTCCTTCTGTAGTGGAGCGAAATAGGCTAGATAAGAAGCCATCAATTGCTTTTACAGTCGAGTTGATTTTGGTATACATTCCGTCCGGGAGTGTAAGGTCCTTGTGGTTACAACCATTTGCATGTATCTGATTAGCGAGGTTTGCAACATATATGGCAATGTTGAAGAGTTTTGTAGTCCCACACTTTTAATCTAGATCTAATTTTTTTTTTCTCATTTGAAACCTTTCGAAATTTCTTAATTTTGGAGGGCTAAGGTAAACAGGTTTATGTTGAGAGGGGTCTGATCTTTTACTTTAATAAGAGTTATCTATCAAATTGAGGTCTGCATGATTTTGAATGCAAACACTGACATATGCAGCTTAAAAGAACTAGTCTTGTTTTCTAGATGGATTAGTAATTTTGGGACTATTTTGAAATAAAATTATTTATTTTCAATAACTTATTGTTGATTATTTCTCATCTTTCATAGAAAACGGAGCACCTGAAAGACAATGGAGATTCGTTTGATCTCGTTGGAGACTCAAAGAAAGTTTGGGGAAAGGTTTGTTAATTTACTGCAAAAATCTATGATGAACATGTTTTTCATAACTTTGGAAAGTACGCTGGCTTAATAGGAACATAGGAAAGAAAAACAATTGAGATAAATAGTCAAAATTTTGTCTTTTTAAGTCAAAATTTTGAGATAAAATGTCAAAATTTTGACTTATGAGGTCCAAAACAAAAATTCAAAATTTGAGATTTGGGGACATTTATTTTTTTTTTCCTATGTCCCTATTAAGCCACCGTAGAAAAGCAACCTATGAACAATGTTGCATTTCAAGTTTTCAACCCAACTGTTTTGTTTTAATGAAAAGTATGAAGTGTTTTTATGCATTTAAGTTATTGTATATCTTTACTCTAACCATAACACTGTCACTCCTTTGTCTTGTAAGTTTCAATAATTACTCCCTAACTTCCTGTTTTCCCAAGATTGTTCACTTCTCTTCACCTCTCACCCGATGTCAGCCATTTGTTCCCCTTTGCTAGAATTCTCAGAAATCCTCCTAGGTAAACATATTAGATAACAACTGGTTGCTGTTGTACTTTATCCCAGTCTTAAAGACTATTACTAAATATTCCAGCAGCTACCCCTGTGTCCTCCATTCAACCTCTGCAAGATGCTGATTCATACCCCCCCCCCCCTACCTATTTCAATTGAGATAAGAAGTATGTGTAATAGTAAGTTGGCCTGACGTTTCGATCCTAGCAGGATCTTCTTCAGAGGCTAAATGACAAGTACAGTAACAGAAGGGACAAAAACACGCACAGAAAAC
>JAIPMN010038059.1:0-40136 GCA_020650975.1 Apostichopus californicus
TACGATAACAGCGGTGAATTATATAATCTATAAGATTTATAGCAGATGATACTGATGTTTAATTATAAAAAAAATACCGAAACGCAACATGCTATTGTATCACTGCGACACGAACATTTTAAAGTATGGCACCGAAATCCTTTATTGTGATATTCAAGTTTGAATATTTCAGTGTTTGAGTAAAGAAACAGTACACCTTTAATTATTTTAAGGATAATTAACAGTCAACGAAAGTGGTTTGGCAATGTATTTTTTGCTATCGCGCTAGGAGTTGTAAGGTAGAAAAGGCCTACTTTGAACACAATAAGCGAAACAAATGTTGGGAACTTCCTTGTTCTAAGTCGAAAGTGTAAGTGTTGCAATGGAGAAAACAGGATAATATCGGGGTTTTAATTGTTCCTTCTTTCATTATCATATTTAAGTTGTTGAAGGTAATACGATATAGCTGTTAGTTGTTGGCTCAGTCCATCACGCGTGTACTGTTATATATATTTATATATATTCGATGATAACACAAAGCAAGTGGAACAAAGTATCATCATTAACTTACGGTGACGTTATCAATTAACATACTGTAAAGCAATTGCCTTTTTCCAGTATAGACTGATAAGGCAAACAACGGTATCACATGGGAATTGCTTAGCAGACTTTAGTCCCAATCAACGAAACTATACAATTGTTGTTTTTGCTTCCATCAAAAGGCAAGGACCTAGATATGAAATGTCCATCAGGTCGTCCAAGTAATGGATCATTTATTTAATGCTATAACGTGTACACTGTACAGCCTGTTATTATTAATGTAGCTGAAATGCGTGTAAGTGAGGACACCACACAATGTTAGACCCACTGATTCAGTGAATATTATGAGAGAAAAACAGTTAAGATTAGTAGACAAGGGTGCATCGTGATACGTACACCTCAATAACAAAAAAATCGTATATTGATATACACACTAAAGTTATCAAGCTACGTTTTAATCAAATTAAAACATAATTTAGGCAACGTGATGACAATCTTCTGACAGTTGTTTTTTCGTTCAGCCATTATTTCATCAAACCAGCACACAGCATATGCGTATTGGAATACGCAGGCAGAATGAAATATATTAGTTAGTTGTAGATAAACCATTGCGTTTTGAATGACTGCCCTACTGTTTCGTAATATGAACTAGATCTGGCAATCGAAGGAAAGTACTACTTAACATTTCCATTATACATGTGAAGGTTCTATGTTATTTTAATATTGTCCTTGTAGTTATGGCAAACATCGATATTAAATAATTCTGACCTTTGACCTCTGACCTTTGCCCTTTATTAACGTTTTTTGAGACACAATGGTTCACCTTGGGGTACCTTCCCACCGAGTTTGAAGAAAATCGGTACAGCCGTGTAGGATTGTTTGACACAGAATTGACCTACACATATACATTTGACCTCTTACTACGTGCCCTTTCACCTCGATTCCAAAGGCAACCATACACTCCACTAATGTAAATTTCATGTTCTATTAAAAAATGTAGTTGCCATCATGACTGAGGTCAAAGGTCACGCGATCTAATGTCATATGTACATTTTTAGTGTAGATTTGCTGACAATATGATATGCAACTCCGTGGATTGCCCTATTGTTTCTATTAGTGGTCCTGTGGTCTAACCTTAACTAACATAATACATATTAAGCTCGCACCGATCGCATGGGTTACATCATCACGTATACCAACCAATGTACATAGTTTGCGTTGAACACCAACGTATTTTTATATAAAAAGTATGTACTATTAAGAAGAAAGAGGATGCAAGAAAATAGGAAAAAATGAAGCTTTGAGTGACATGCATATATCCTTCCTCTTTTCATCTACATCATCTTTTTGCAAACAGAAATAAGTGCATTCAGTAGTCTGTGCCGATGCATCAACTATATGGTAACATGATTTAGGAATACTTTAAAATGAAGTAGGGTGATTCCGTGGTCTTCATCACTTTGTTGTAATCGACATAGGTTAAACAAATTGTGATAAGTATCTCGTTGCTCTCATATGCCTTGTTAACACGTAAAAACGCACCCGTATTTCAAGTCCGCAAGGGCTAATACTACCCTTAGTGTGCACACTTGCGTAATGGTACTTCAAGTCCGCGTGCGTTCTTAAGAATAATCCTCCTTTCCGGGTTTCTTCAATCCCTCTTGCGTTCTTAATGAGTATAATGTGAAAAGTCGCGGACTATGGTGACCCGATATTTCCAGTTAAGTTATAATATCCGCTCTATCCAGATGACATTTGGCGTGTATTTTCTGTTCAGTGTAGGGTACACAAAATAATTTAGTCATATTAACTTCAAAAATGGTATTTTCAGATTAAGTAGCTTAGACTAAATGTGTTCATTTTAAAGCAGTGTTTGTTGGCGATGACAGAAATGGATTGCCCTCTTGTTTTCCATATTTAGATACATATATTGAACGTTATTTTTCTCTGTCAAATTATGGAAGACTAGTTGAACTTTTTATGTCAACTTAAATTTAAAGGTTGAACATATATTATATATCAGCCAAGTCTCACGATGGCTTATTTGGTGCAATTAACCCACTACAGGGCAAACAGTTTCTCTCTTCCAGCTTATGTTATATTGGGATACGTTTGGAATCATTCATTTTGTCATATTGATTATGCTGCATTTGAATTAATGATCATATGCATCTAATGATAAGAATGTTTAAACATATCAATGTTATCCAGTAGCATTTTCTAAGAATCTGTCACAGTTACCAGTTATGAAATATGTCTAGAAGCACATGTGCTTCATAATGTGTATATATATCTTTATCTAGAACGTGCTACCAAAGTGCAGCTATACACATTTAAGTGTTAACACCTGTATATCTCCTATCAGGACTTATTCCATTTGTAGCACCCTTTTCGTTAACATTATCTTTGCAGGATAACTCTGTTCTAGCTAATATTTTATGATGACACATTTAATTCTTAAAACTCAATCTGAACATTTTAATTAATTCACTGAAAACTAAATACTTCTATTTCATTGAAGACGTCCTATTTTGCTTACTATTTTTACGGGGAGTATACACTTAATTTCCGTAGATACATCTGTCAACTAATACACAAGATATGTTTGTTCATCAAGATACAACGGATACAAAATTCGCCAAGGCGACATGCTTGTCAAATGAATTAACTTTCATGCGCTTTAGTTCAACTCGAGACAACGTGTGGATTATTTCTTAATATTCTCAAGTAATAGGTTTCCTTATTGGAATTGTTGTCAATCCAACACATTATCGTGCTACGTTTGTCAATGCAATTTTTGTTATGAAGTTATTTTGTTTTTATTTTTCCTTCTATTTCTGTTTCTCTTTTTATTGAAGTTTGCACCCAACGATCTTATTACAGAAATAGAGATCTAACAACATTTATATGGCTAATGATACATCCAACATTTCTATTTGAAGGTGTACGGTAGGACCGGAACCGAAACTTGTATGCCAAATTTAATACACGGAAAGCAAGGAAATATATATTCAAATAGATAAAAAATAGGTTTTTGGGAGGATGTATACCAAGCACTGGTGGGGATCATGGGCACCTCAGCTGAGACATTTTCCTTTTTCAGGTATTTATTTTTCTGTGATAGTAATTTTCAAGCACAAAAACGCATATTCAATTTCAAGTGCGTACAGTAGAGGAAATAAAACATCAGATGATATTCCAACTCATCTTTTATTTTTTCATTTTTCAATGTACCACCGGTGTTGTTGATATATGTAATATGTCATGTAATGACCGTAAATGACAGTGATTGTTGTTAATACTAGCAGAAACGGCGTAAAAACGGTAAAATGTTGCAAACGGTTCACATGATAATGGATTGACTACGCCTACATGTTAGATTAGCAATAAACATGTTGCACTACACAGTGACAGTGTCACCGGTGTAACGAATGCATACTACTACAATTTTAGTTTAATATTTTTAAATTTGTTACAATGTTGAATTGGAAGCCACCTGACGTGAAATTGTAACCCACAAGCCCTTGCGGTGTCACCCACATATGTGGTCGCTTAGCGTTTCATGGTCTGTATTTATGTATTTACCTAGTTCCATGGTTGCAACATCATACTAATACAAACGTTGGTATGGTATGCATATTGTACATATGCAAGATCCTGTTAGTAGTAGAAATGTATGTATATATAGTGACACCGCTTGTTTTCTTCTCGACGTATATCTTCTCCACGCTATGTTTTATCACCAGACAACTATTTTCATAACATTGGACTTAGGTAGGGAGAATGCTGAATTGACTATACAATAAAGATAGTGAGTTAGTATTTCTTCGATCAGCTTGATCGAACGATTGGAACTTGAGCTAACTGTTAGTAGCCTAGATCTTAATATAATATTAGTAACATAGTCAGAGTCCTAGTCTAATAAAGTTATGCTATTAGGCCTAGTCAGAGAGATCTTGTGAAGATGATCGGAGGTATGTGATATCAAGTGTAATAATAATAACTGACCATAAGCTAGATTTTGCACATTTATTACTGTTGTCACTAGACTGCTAGTCACATCGACGATCAGCTGTTATTCGTAAAATTAGGGCTTTGTTCGTACTGCATTGCTATGTATTCTCTCATTGGCTTGTTTAAATCATGAGTCAACGTTTTAGCTCAACTTAGCTAGGTGAATCCTCATTTTTGCATAGTTAGTCAGATAAGCAGATTAAACTATTTTTTTTTTTAAATAAACAGTTTAGTGTAGCGTGTTGAAATATGTTGTGTTCTTGTTTACTTTAGCAGGTCGATTCATTGAGACACAAATTCATAAAAAAAAGTAATCACAGTCATAGACAAACATGAACTAACACATTTAAAGTTGACTAGTGCAACGTAATAATAGTTAAGACGTGTTGTCACGTTTATCAATTGCATATAGCTAGCCAATCCAAGTATAAAAGTTCACAATGACATCGATTTGCACTGTTCAAACGAGATCAACGTAATTATCATTCTGTTTGATTTTCGCTTCCAGTTGCAAATAAATTTCTCTATCAATTGCAAGGAGCTCCACATTTGCTTTCTGTTTTTTACTAGAATTGAAGTTATGGATATCCTTTATGTGCATATAGGGGTTATCGGTAGTTGTCCGAATTGTTCTGCTACCATCTGAAACTGTCCATCTATCTTCGTCCGGTGATTCTTTCAATTTAATTTTAATTAGTAGTTCCACCCATTGGCATGTATGATTCGGAAAGTGGTATCTCATAAAAACTGTTTTCGATTAAAGTTTCGAAAATCTGTGAACACAAAAGAAATTACATGTGGATACCTACGATTAGATTAAAAGTTGTTTCTTAGTTATGGGAGTCTTTAATGGCTTAAAATTAATTGGCTCGTTGTTAGTTTCATTTTCGAATTTCCAAAATACAAGTTAAACACATAGTTTGCGTTGTTCGAGACAAGAATTAACATATTAACTTAAACTGGTTGACAGTAGCTTGGCTTAAACGGTCACGTAGCAAAATTGCAAGTTCCCATTTTTTTTCATTTATAGCATTATAAAATAAAATGTACATTGTGTGTTTTTCTGTTCATTTGAAATAAATACATAACTTAGTGAACGATTTCACTTACCGCTTTGAATGATTCTTTAAGATGATGAATTGAAGGTCTAATAGAACATGTTTGACTCCAACAATCAAATAATACCAAGTTCCTGTCAAAAGAAAATATAAATGTTTTAAAGTAAGTTGGCCTGACGTTTCGATCCTAGCAGGATCTTCTTCAAAGGCTAAATGACAAGTAACAGTAACAGAAGAGACAAAAAACATGCACAGAATACAGACAGGTTAATGAGCATGTTGAACACAAAGAGATAGATGTAAGGGGATTAGTAGACAAGGGATGGAGAGAAGAAAGAAAGAAACCAGCAGGGAAAGAGGAGAGGTAGGAGATAAACAGTGGAGGGACAAAGAGAGAATTAAGGGAAGTGGGTAGGGAATCAACTGGATAAGGACCATGACAGAAAGATGTGGAGAAAAAAGGGTGGAAGAGAGGTATTAGAAGAGGAGATAAGGAGGGGGGGTAAGGGGACAGAAGAAAAGTTAGTCATGTCCTTCCTGAATGTTGAGCCCATGAGGTTGAATGGTGCGAACGCGTTGCATCCACAGCCCCTCTCTGCTGATTCGTACTAGATCAGGACGGCTACCTAAGGATTCAATCCCATGTAGGGACATGTCGTTAATGGTATGGTTGGGAAGGTTAAAGTGTTCTCCAACTGGGGTCTCAGTCTTCATGGTGTGACTGTGGATCTGTGAGACCATAGAATCGCTTCTTGAGGGTGGTTTTGGTTTCGCCAACATACTGGATGCCACAAACTGTACAAGAGATCATATAGATGTCATTAGTGGTTGTGCAAGTGATGTAACCTTTAGTCTTGTGTGTGAGTTGCATGCTGTGGCTGGTGATGGAATTGGATTCAAAAATGTGATGGCTGCAGATGATGCATCACATTTGAAAGTACCATGCTGAATGGGTGTAGGGTAAGAAGTTAGAGATGGAGCAGCAACACGCACTAGAAGGTATCGTAGGTTGCGTGGTCGTCTGTAGGCGATGGTGGGTTTTTCAGGGACGGCTCTTTGGATCTGAAGTGTGAAGGTTGTGGTTGTTAGAGGTGATTTGCTGAAGAGGAGGAAGATTTGGATGGAAAGTAACAACCATGGGAATGTTGTTTTCCCAATCTTGCCCCTTTCTGTCCTTCACTGCTAAAGTAGATGATCTGGAAAATGAGCGGACTCTCTGAATGGCTTCACGCACCCTTCTGGCAATATGGACTCTGGGTATAAAGCATCTGTATGGCGAATGACAGAGGAATTGTTAGAACAAATGCGACGAAGAAGAAGTGCTTTACTGTAGGCAGATCCGGACTTGCAGTTACGGGGATGGCAACTTGAATAATGGAGATACTGGTATTCGTCTGTGGGCCAGGTGCATAAGTATGTAGAGAGAGAACCGTGTTCCTTGCGAACAGTGATATCGATAGAGTTTACCTGTTGGTGAGAGTAATCAGAGGTAAGTGTGAAAATTCTTGATATCTTCAAGTTTCCTGAGGAAATCTGCAGTGTCATGGATGCAAGAGTTAATCTGAGGAACTAGAGGTTTGATGAAGTGGTCCACAAACAAGGATATCTTCCCGGTGGGGACCCATTGCCTGAGATGATAGGCCTACCAGAGTTACCAGGCTTGTGAATTTTGGGCAGAAGATAAAACATGGCTGCCTTACAAAAGAAAATATAGAAAGATATGTACATTGGTTCATCTTGGTACACACTATTACTTTAAGGCAACAATGATATGGTTATCAACCTTAGGAATAAAACAGATTGCGAAACGATCTAAGGTTATCGTATATAACTTTTAAATTTTGTACTACTAAATAAAGGTATTCAATGTAATGGATGAAATGTTTACACCCACTATTACGGTGTGAGATGATATTCAAGTTCTCAAATTCATATATTTAGTCCTAATTCACTTAATTATTAATATGTCATTTCAGCAAGTAGAGTTTTGACAAGATTTTGGCAGAACCTAATCATGTTTTTTGTTTCTGTGAGAAGTTGCTAATCTCGCAACAGTGCTCATGTGAACACATTAATAAGGGGTTAATCAACGGTCTAGCGTGCGTTACTCACAGGATTAATGCACGATCGGGGATAATGCAAGCGATGCACGAGGGCGGAGCCCGAGTGCATCCAGCGATAGCATTAACACCCGGAGTGCATTAATCATGTGAGTAACGCACGCTAGACCGTTGATTAACTCCGTTCATTCATACACTACCACAAAAATCATAAAACAAAACATTTTTGGTTACATATAACCAAAGATTTATTAAAGTGATGCCCCGTAATTTTACCGTGCGTTACTCACGGGATTAACCACGGTCAGCTGACCTGAATGGACCAATAGGATTTAGGAATCTTTACTAAGTATGAATGAACATTTGTTTAAATACGACCATAGTGCAGGATTTTTGTATCGTTTTTTTTTTTTGTCAATACTAGTCTTGCTGAAGAAAATTGAATTATCTTTTTTTGTCATGATATTTTGATGTGAATTACTGCTATAGTTCACATAATTGATATCAAAATAATGAAATCAACTATTAACGATTGCCATGGTATTTAGTAGTAAAGGGTACCTCAGCTGAAAGTATCTCTGAGGCCAATTTAATATCGGTGCTTTAACATCTTGACCGGGTTTTATATCTTCATCAACTGGAAACGGAGAGTCTCCTTTGGGAAAAAAATAGGAAAATAAATCATCACAAATGCTATTTTGATGAGAATTATACCTTATAATAAACTAGTGTTTTGTATCTTACAACATTTTTCTATCAAAAAGGAAAACAAAATGTGTGTACTTAAAAACACATGGAACTAAAATGATACATCTTTTATGAAAGTATAGCAATTTGTTCCTAAACCACAATATTTTGCGTATTAAGAAACTAGAAACATAAACGTTGCTTTCTAGATTAAGTGACATGTTGTAGGTCGCTTTCTCAACGATTTTAATATCGATAGCCTTAAACTCAGTCATGGCACTATAAAAATATAAACAAAGCAACTTTCCAAAATTGCTACGGTCATTCGTCATGTTACCTTAATCATATCTGGTTTTTCAATATTCGTCTTCCTAACATACACAAATGTTATCAACACTATATTGATCATAGCTATGGATTAGGCTCATACTCATAATACATGTGTATACTTTATTTACCCATTGATAAGATCTCCCATATTACTACAGCTGTGGACCATACATCACTCTCTGCAGAATATTCATTACGGAAGAAAGATTCTGGTGGAAACTGATTTAAGGAGACAGTATTCATCTGGCAAAAAAAAAGAAGATTAAAGCTGCAACTATGACTGACATTTACGTACATATTGGCAACATGGTTTATTTACAAAAACAACTGCGAATGAAACATTCATTTGTTATCTTCTTTACATTTATTTTGTTCTTATTTTTTTTCTTCAAAAATGGAAACCACAGTGAATAATCAGAGACAACCAAATAGAAATTGCGCCCTTTTCTTCATTAATAAACATGTGACATGCATTTATATTTATTTTTTGTATGATTGGACGGAAGTATTGAGTAAGCAAACGTTCTGTTTGGTGATATTTTATGTAATAACATGTCAGTTTGTTTAATGAATGAGGTGAATTAGCTTTATCAAAATTATTTTAAATACAATATATTGCTATGAATACATTAGACGTTCGAAATTGGTTTTGGATGAATAATCACCTGTGTTTTCTTTACAGTTATTATCTTTGACGCATCTTCAGCAAGGCAAAAATCATATAATTTACAGATGCCTTCCTTTGTGTATAGAATCTTCTTAGTCGATAACCCTGGATGCAAAAACTGTTACAAATAATAGGACCAGCTATATAAAGAAAACTGTGATATCGAATCTTTGAAAGCTAAAATAAAACACGAATAATGACTTCAAACGAATAAACTATTGAAATATTGAACAAGGCCGGCTTGATGTGATCAGGGAGCAATTTATTAAATTGTTATTAACTTTTATGAAGAGCGGTTTAAACATTATACCTCATGATTTTTATTTTTATTCATATTTCATGTGGCAAGTTGTTGTTGATGCTGTTTGTTGAACTATTGGTAACCCGACTGTCACACTAGCACAGGCGTTAGCGTAATATATACATACTTTCAATAGTATTAATTATAATAAGTCAAATTCTTCTGAAAAACAATACTTATAAGCAACACTATTATTGATACATGAGTGTACCACCGACTCACCCCAAACGACTGCAAACATTCTATTCCTTCCGCAATGGCAGTGATATGTTTCATTACATCCAGTACTAAAAATGGACTGCTACGTGAACTCGGGTCAAATGTAAGGCGGCTTTCCAAAGTCTCACATACACTATGTTCAGTAACGAGGTAAAGATTGGCTGTAAGAATAAAAATCCTACTAGTATGATATATGATTGATGATAATACATCGTGCAGCTCTATGTTACGTTTATACGTTTCCATTGAAGATTTTGGTATACGCCAGAAAAGAGGCATTCTTATTCGTAACTGCATGCAATGAGTATTCCGATTATGCCCTTCACTGATTGTTGAACTTGCTTTTATGTTTATGTTGCTTTAATTATGGCATGGCGATAACACAATTGGTGAACTAACAAGTATAGATTATTCCTAGGCAATGCTTCTTAATACGTAGACGTAGCAAAGGAATACTTTATAGGGTTCTGCGTTTGGCTGGCAATTGTATTGACCGCATTGATTACTAATCAATGTTAGTTTGAAACTAAAATAATCTTTGCGTTATATCAACAAAAACTTCTCTATTTAGCATTTGAAGAAGATCCTGCTAGGATCGAAACGTCAAGCCAACTTACTTTTACACATTCTCCTACACAGGCACTCTAGTTGATAAGCAGTTTGCTAACAGTTTTATTTTATTTTGAAAAACAACGTGTTAGGTTTGTACCAGCCTGGATGTGTAACCTAGGCATCAACGCAATGAAAGAATAACTCACTTTTGTCGACTGCTATTCCCTCAATTCTCGTAAGAAGATCGGTCGTAGGTAGGTCAAGTGTGCGTTTAACAAATGAATTCCAATGGATGATTTTTTTCTTCGTTATTCCCTCTAATGCAGAAAAATGGGGTTATAAACTCAACAGTGTACCGGTCGTATATGCTTTTAGCAAGGAAGGTACATTTCTCTGTTAGGTAATTGACTTACAATTAAACACAATGAATGAGGCATTACACATTTCAATTCGTTGTTTACATTCCTAACCGCAATATTTCAACACAAGCGGAAGGTTTTTGTTAACATTTTTACCCTTGAAACACATGGGTGAACATAAAGGGTACCAACAATCATGCTGCTACTTACCTGTGATTGTCGTCAGAACCGCGCATTTGTTGACGTCACTGGACATACTTATAGTACCCATCCATCTATTGTATATAGTTCCGGCCTTTATAGTTAATAAGATGCAGAACTCATTCTCACTGAATATTCTGTCCTTTGTAACTCTTTCTTCTGCCGCAGAGTAATAATCTGTAAAGCAGAGGCGGGCGTAATAAAAAAAAACCCGTTAAGGTTTTACATGAGTAAGAAGAAAACTCTATTCATGTTTTATAGGTAACACGCTGACATTATATAGTATTAGAAATATACGTTTTCATAATATACTTGTCGTACAGTACACATCTTTATAATGTGATATATACTATCTACAGGCAGAAGCAGCCATTGGACGATCTCAATATTGCACATAAAGGAAATATAATATAAGTATATGTACACATTAGACGTCATGACGTCATAATATCATGTATTAAAATACATTTAACAATAACAGTACATTAATATGTTACCATTTATTATTATATTATGTACTTTGTTGCCGTTAACATAATTTATAATCAACTTACTGCTTTCACTTCCACTAGAGTGGATGGAATTGCTTTCGTCGATCGGAATACTTGGAAGATCTGATCTGAAGTAAAATAAAAAACAAAAGTGAAAATGTTGATCACCTACCTTTTCCGCATTGAAGAAGACAGTAACAAAGCTAGTCAGAATTATCTGAGATTCGCTTGACTACTCGAAATATAATTAAAGAAACTCATTTATATGATAACAAAATATTGAACACGATTAAACGCTTAGGTTATACGTTATACACAATTAGGATTATGCCTTGGTAATTCAAACAATATCGTTGACGTATTATATCATAACAAATGTAAGTAAACATTTTTATGTATGCAGTCAAATTAATTACTCAGCACCTTTAATGAACTTAATTAAACCATAAACGCAGCTTTGGGCCTTCTGAATTCAGCCAAAAATAACTACAATGTATATTCTTAACATTAATGATTGCATTTAGCCTAAGTTTATATCAGTCCTTACTTCTGTTTGTTTTGGAGACTCCCTTGTAACGGCTCCTGTAAAACTAAAGTAAAGACAGATATGTAGTAGATAAAAAGATATCAAAATACGAACGATCGGTATATATATGTTTTATAATAATAATTAAATACTTCTTTTTAACTTACGTGATTGATCAGCCGGTAAGGTGCTGAGTTGAAGTTGAGTTGAAACACCGAGGGTTGTATCTGCATCTCTAAATTAATAACATGTACGTTTGTTATTGCGGTAGAAACGTGAGTTATCTTGAAACGTTTCTTATCTGCAGTTTAAAGTTCCAAACCAAAATCCTTTGCTAAGAAACGCTTGCAGGTTTGAACATTTAACAAATTAGTCTAATAACTAAATACATATATATTACAAAGTACACACCAAGTTAAAGCTGAATCCATGCGACCTTATTTTAGGGCAATTATTAATTTTACAAAGACATATAATAGATGGACATGTAGTCGGTATAACATATACCATAACTCACATGACCACCCTAAGCCATTGAATAACCAACCGATAACGGCCATTATTCTAGAGTCGGATTCTTTGTTGCTGAGAATATCATTTTGTAGTCAATACCAAGCAAATGTCAATGTACAAAAGTCGACAGTTTACAAGTATATGAACAATTATAAAAAAAAATAATATAAAAGTCTTACGTTGACAAATTAACAGACCTCGAAGCTGCAGAAAATATAGAAATATAAATTGTGTTAATTCCAGAATTATTCTAACATTATTGGAGCCTGAAGGGATCTATAACCAGCATTAAAACATTTTATATTAAACATGCCTACAAAACAGATATCATTATCTACAGTGACTCTGAATACTTCGTAAGACTACTTCAAATTGGTGCTCTTCATTAGTTGATAGTAACGTTCACACAACAATATTTTTTGTTCATCATTATCCTATGATATAGCATACCAGATCAATTGTAAGCCACTCAACTTACCTCTGATCTTCCTTGTTATTGTATAGGTACAGACAAACAAGAAACAGAGTAACAGAATAGCAATACTCAGTATGATCCATTGAAGATAGCCAAATCCTGAAAGAAAGTTGAGACTTTACCAATTATCTTAACAGTTTATTGACACATGTTTTCTATGGATACTTCTACATGTGATATACCAATTAACATCCTCGAATACAATCATGGACATGTTGTGTAAATGGACATTAAACTAGTTTCACATGTAAGTGCCTACTCAAGTCAAGTAAAGCAACCTTGAATGACGTCAGAGGCTCGTTTACCTCCTAGTTCCGTATTTTCCAATAATAACTATGGAGCCAACAAAAGTGTGATAATATAAGTAAAAAAAACATAGTATCAATACTAGAGAGTTTAACAATAAATTCCCCTCTGCATCATTGTTGCTACAGATCTACAATCGTGAATTAATCTATTGGCATTACATAAATAGCTTGATGAAAGAAAACCTGAAGATTGTGGTCCTGAAGATTGTGGTTCTGTCGTTGGCCTATCTGAAGGAAAATTGAGACCGGTTGGCGAAAAATTAAAAATGATGATACTCTGTAGCTGGTTATTTTCAAGCAAGAATTAGAAGAAACGAAACTCTGTAGTAGTTAACTTTCACTGTAAGGTGATCTCACTAAATAGTTTGTAGTACACAATCTATTACAATTAGATGATCACTCAATTACTTTTCATAACGAAACAACATGGCAAAATAATGAAACAAACAAACCAAACGAACTTGATATATGTGATTGGAATAAATAAAGTATTAAAGTTATTGATCATCACTAGCTATTTTGAGAGCTATTTAGCCTTAGCATAAATTACTCGTGATATCCAATCCTGAAATTGTTGGTTGAGTTGTCGACTCGTCTGTAAGAGAAGAAAATATATTATCCATTTTCATCAATCAAAGTCTTATTGAAGGATAAGGAACGGTATTACCTTTGATATGTTGTAGAGAGTTAACAAATACTGTTATAATTCTAAGGGTGTAATTCTTAATACATTATAAGATAAGTTAAACACTTGAGGTTCATCAATTTAAATGACTGACTTAAGGACATATGATGTTCAGTGTCACTCAATTCAACACATTAAACATATTTCAAATTGTATTTTATGAAAACCGGATACATCAAACACTCATTGTTAGGCTTTTGTTTTCTTATCTTGGGATAGAACATATGGAGATGAAGGCTAACATTCAACACAAATGCATGCGTAAAAGACACCTTACGAAATGCAGAAATGAGAAAACAGAAAAGCAGAACTTGTAACATTCTTTGATATCCCACATTTAATTATGTTTATAATTTTGAAAACGTTCCGTAAAATTAACTTGTTCTTTAGGATTTTGTTTTTTACCAATTTCCCAAGAAGATATACATACAATCCATAGACTCGTCACCTATCGTCTTACTAGAAGCGCAGACAGTCTACTTTAAGACTCAGTTGTAACAACGTTTAAGAATGACATATTAGTCTACAAAACGTGGTGGACGGCTTTGTTTGCTTACCAAACAGAGTAACTGTCACCGTGACATTTTTTTTGAGATCACAATCACCGTCTCGTCGCTGTATACTCGTACATGTAATACTCTCTTGTTTCAGAAGATTTATTAAAACGAACGATATTTTTCTGGACGTATTTGTGGTCGGGAGCATTTCAGTCACAACTTCATTGCGGTCATTGAATGATAACACTGCTGTAGGTCTTGCTCCATCCGCATGGCAAACGACAGTCAGATTCTCTCCAGCAGAAACATACTTCTTTTCGGTTCTTTCTCCATTCAAAGTAATGTAAAGCTGTGGAAAGACTTGCATCAACAAAAGAAATGCACAGGTAGTTGTGACATCTATTAGGTATCGACTAGCTTCTTCAGACATACATTAAGATGTTATATTGGAAATTTGAGCTTGTTTAATGTTAAATAAATACGATACTTGTATATTGTAGTTGAATAGTGTGCACTTCGAACTGAAAGAGCGATATTTCTCCAGTTTGATGATAACATTTAACAGTGATATATTACTAGATATATTCAAATGCACTATTGTTCATGCTATGGAAGAAATAAAATACATGTAAAACAGTTTTGTAAAACCGACTAATATATGCGCTAAAATTTACACAGTGGCGGGAATTTCATTTAACAATATTTTGTTTGCTATCAGTTTGCTTCTTACTGTGCTGTGATACACGATGCTGTTAACTTACCATACGTATAGAGTGACACTCGCACATGATACTCTGATGATATCACATTATTGCCATAGCAGGAAATCGTTTCATTTTCGTGTGTTGGTATATAATGTAGCAGAGATTTTGAATTATATATTTGTGTATCACCTTCTGTTACATTAGTTTTTGTATAAATCCTATCGCGATCATTTATAACCCAGGAAAGGTTCATCTTCGGCCTTGCGTCCCAGGCAAAGCACGTTATCACCACTAGTTCATACTGGGGAACCCATAAGTAAGATTGATTAAATGAAAATTCGTTGATCTTCAGTGACATCCTTGGAGAAACTGCGTAAATGAAAACAAAAAGTTAATAAAATTACCTATAAACTATGTTATATCTGTGAAGGATTTGACAAAGATGACCATTTCTTCCAAGTTTGACAACTTCGCTCTTGTCAAAATAGTACACGATGACCCCCCCCCCCCATTAACGCCCTTCCTACTAATACATGTTAAATAGCTCATCTACGTTGAATGTATATAAATTAGGTTATTTGTGAGACAATTCAGATGAAGCTTGTTATAATGTTAATATTTTGTATAACAAGTTTGATGAGGTGTCTGTATTATATGGTGGAAATCATATTAAATTAAGCGCACCCTATGTGAGTTAAATTTATCTATTCACAACAATAACAATACTAAAATACACACTAACTCAGCATAATCACCCTTAATCGAGTCAGTAATTTTGCTGTTTATACTTGCACAGTTCAATATATATATATTTTCAACTGTCATTTAAATTGCTGGTTTAGACATAAGAACTTACAAGAAAATAGATAAAGAAAAGTAAATGAAACATTGGAATACATAATTTTAGAATCTACGACTTTTAAAAGTATCCGTTCGTCAGGTTCGTGAAATCGATTCATAGATTCGATTCCATCAGTTGCTACTTACATTTGCGTATCGAGTTTATTTGCCAATCAATCATAAATTTTAATATAGCCTGGTCTCCGGAAAAGATTAGAGGGAACGGTTAATAAGAAAAGATGTGAACGTTCTTATAGACTAATTCTTCGTGTTCATATATTTACTCTGATATTCTTGAACACTTACTCTAATGCTTTGTCTTAACCAAATTTTTGAACTGCTATATGACACTTGTTGCTGTGATCTTTTAATAGGTGTGTACGAAATACATTTGCAAGGTTATGATGTTATCATTAGCGTGCTACGATAATTGAAGCTGTTTGCTTACCATAAGTATATAGTGACACTCCCACACGGTACTCTGATGATATCACACTATTGCCATAGCAGGAAATCGTTTCAATGTCTTGTGTTGGTATATAATCCAGCAGAGATTTTGAATTATACAGTTTTGTATCACCTTCTGTCACATTTGTCTGTGTATATATTCTATCGCGATCATTTATAACCCAGGAAAGGTTCACATTCGGCCTCGCGTCCCACGCAAAGCACGTTATAACCGTTGATTCATACTGTGGAACCCAGAAGTAAGATTGATTGAGTGAAAATTCGTTGATCTTCAGTGACATCCTTGGAGGTACTGCGTAAATGCAAAAAAAAATATTTAGTGACTAGGTTATTTCTGAGAAGGATTTGATAAATGAAATCATTGGTTCTAAGTGTTGACAACTTGCGTCGATGTTGTCGAAATAGTACACGATGACTCTAACCCCCCCCCCCCTAAGCGCCCTCTTACTACCACATGTTAATATAGCTTAGCTACGTTGCGTGTATATAACTAAGGTTCTTTGTGAGACAATTCGGATGAAGCTTGTTGATATGTTAATTTTCTGTTTATCTATAAATTGTCTGCATTATTTGGTGGAAATCATATTAAATAAAGTGCACCATACGTGAGCTAAATTATTCTATTTACAACAAAAACAATACAGTAATACACATTTAATCAGCATATTCACCCTCAATCGAGCCAGTTTTGCTGGATATAATTTGCACATTTCATGTGTTAATTGTTTCAACTTGTTCTTGAATTGCTTGTTAATGCTTCCTTGCACAGATAATGACGTAAGGTAATGAGGAAATTGTCACTGTAAATTTATCTTTACAGGAGTCATCATTTAGACAAACTGTTTACGTTAGCGATGCTTCTGAAATGATCGGTCGATTACTATGTGAAATTAAGGACACAATAAAGGTTATATTTTAAAACAATTTAATTTTTAATACAATCACGATATGGATTTGCATTCAGATGATGCCCTTTGCTTTGGAAAATTCGACTTGTCACACTAACCCATAGCATCATTATTTTAATATATGGCATGTTGCACTCAGTCTGGTAACAGTGTATTGATATGAATTATTTGTATGATGCACCGGGGTTCTTATCACTTTTGTTATTTTTTATTTATTTACTGAAAGCCAAATGAAAACCAATATAAAACGCATTTAGTATTCGACATGTCGAACTCAGCTTTCGTTACATGTCATGTTGAAACGTCGGTCTAATATGCCAGTCTGTTGAAAATCACCGACGGACGTGAACTAAGCTAACCCTCTAACGATACATATGTGAATGGTCCAACACACCGATAGATACATTAAAAGGAAGAAATATATTGATCCATTGTTCCAAGACCATTTAACTGTGTGTGCAATGATATAGTCTGCATCAAGAGTGAAACGTTCGCAAACCGCACTCATCACCCTAACTAGTAAATGTAACATAAACGAAACGCATGTTACTCCGAGTCGCCGAAGCACATGATAAAATGAAGCTTTCTTACTTTAAGAAGGGCTTTGTACGCGTTATTTGCTGGGAAATATAAGTATTTTAATTGCATAAATGCATCACGAAAGTCGATTTTTTCTTTAAATATGCCTCCTTGTTCAATTATTAAAATGGTAAAGTGCAACATCTTCCCTAAACAGATTTTCAACTTATTTTAGGTCATATACGAAACATCCGAGACACTAGGGCATGAATATCCAACAGACTTGCAGTTAGAGTATTTGTTTTACGTATCAATAAATTACTAATTGTTATAATGCGGCTTACAGTCTGTTAAAGGACGTCTGTAGTTATAAAAGAAACTGATTACGATCTTCTGAAATTCATTTACTCACTCAGTTATTAACATATCAAACTAGCACTCAATAAATGCGCATTATAATATCCAGACTGAAAGAAATAGATTAATAACATATATATGATAATGTAGTCTATTTTATGATAACACCAACTACATACCTATTACAAAGGTAAATTAACAAGAAATACTGATTATATATAAATGACAATAGCTCTGAATTTAAACATTATCTAGTAGTAGACATATTAGTTTATTTTTAAAGAGGATATACTATTTAAGCTCTTAATATTTGTTTTTAATGTAGGCTGTTTTACTCTGATATACTCTATATTTGTATTCCGTCAATAGAAAAAAAGACCTGCATTATATTGTAACGATGCTTAAAAGGAAAAACAGAACTAATCTATGATCTACCTTGTAGAGCTGTTAATATATGATCATGTTTTCTTTAATGAAATTATATTTTAACCGTAATTGGTATTCCACTCTAAAACATCGTATCACAGGCGCAAACAAAAATGTGTTCAAACGACTGTAGGATTTTTGTTGAAATAAAAACCAACTAAGAACCATCGTATCACCAAATACGTTGTAAACGATACCCATTTCCATTCCCATTTATATAAAACAATTTAGACAGTTCGTGTTGAGCGCGATGTGTCTTGACATTGAACATAATATAGGACGTCTGTATTTACAAAAGAAACCGGTTTTTAATTTGCTAAATATTTCATCGAAAAGGTCCATGCAATGTTTTAACGTATACAGACTCGTTATTAATAGTATTTTCTTACCATAAGTTGAGTAGGTGACACCCAACCGTTGTTCTGGATAGTAGCTTAAACCGCTACTATGACACGACATATTTCCTGTTTCTTCGGCTGTTTGCAGTGAAAACCTTATCCTTGTGTCAAAAGTGGTGCCGTTCAAAATTGCATTGGTTGTAGTGTTGCTATCCAATGGTGATATTTCTTCATTATCCACCGTAACACAAAGATTCACTGCAGGTCTGCTACCAGTAGCGTAACATGATACAGGTATGGTTGTATTGTAAGGTATGTAAAGCGAATCTCCATTATCATGGTATGAATGCCCGTCTACAGTAACATATAAAGTCGGTGGAACTGATGGTGACAAGAAACGATTTTAAAAGAAAGACAAAATGTTAAGGACATACAACTAGACACTTAATATAATGTTTAACTATAGCACGAAACAAAGGAATGATTGACTACTAACATTTTTTTTTCTCATGTGGCAATATATTATATCTGGTTGATAGAAGAAGTCTCTTAAACCAGCAACCCCCAGCCGCTCCCATCCTCTCTGCCTCAAGAAAGAAAGGAAAAACCTGATTTGTGGTGGCCTTAGTGACATACGTGACAACACAAAACTATTAC
This sequence comes from Apostichopus californicus, assembly GCA_020650975.1. Taxonomy (NCBI): domain Eukaryota; kingdom Metazoa; phylum Echinodermata; class Holothuroidea; order Aspidochirotida; family Stichopodidae; genus Apostichopus; species Apostichopus californicus. The sequence continues at coordinate 19,680 of JAIPMN010038059.1, forward strand.
AAACCTTCCACGTCTAAGAAATACGTTAGCAAAGTCTCCTGGTTCTTGATGCATTCGTACTTTCCAATATTCAGCAACGAGATCGGCTGGATGTATAACGACTTATTTTGAAGCAAGTGCAAACTTTCTTTAAAATCAGGACGCAATAATAGATCTTCAAAAAAGAGTAATGCGTTTTGAAATTTCCAATCAAGGGAGTTGTTTTCCCAAGTGTGACAGGCATTAAGCAAAACAGATCCATTAACCGCTTTTCGGTAATTAAATACAGCAGTTGGAATTACAGCATTGGCGATGTTAAAGAAAAGAAAAACTTGAAAAGACATGTAGATAGTTGCTTCCATGTTACTTTCCTGATGTATTGTGTGAGCCAAACATCACTGTCTTAGCATATACTAAAGCGATGTTCTGTTCACGTGTACTGTCACATGCACTCACTAAACTACGGATGCCGATAAATACTCCCATATAATTGAACTTAAACAAGCTTAAACCTTGTAAGAATACTTCTTTTTGCCGTCACTGTACAATCCTTCGCTATTATTTATCCCATTTCAAAGATGATGCTGTTTGTTCCCGTCTCGAAAGACACCTTTGAAGTACGAACAATGGGCTTTGTTTGAATAGATGCAGAACGTGAAAGGTGAAGTTACTAACGGTCACTTGTATGTAGAGCATTGTAATATATCGGTACCCTTTGTTGTTACCAAGGAAAATAAATCGCTGCATGCAGCATTTGAATTGAATTGCTTTGATGATACATGTTGCGAGTATTAAACTAGTATGTTTACACAAGTACATATATTTGATGACTATTCTTTATGAACACAAAAAATTATTGAATGGATAGCATAGGCTAATTATGAAGCAGGGACTCGTTCATGTTTTGGTCGCTTATTTTAAACTTGATGTATATCATCTTTGTGAAGAATTCCAGCAAGACTTTACACTGAAACCCTTTGTAATGTTATCAAAACAAGAAAACCACGCACAACCATACAATGTGTGATTTAACAAGTTTGCTGTATTGTGTAGTTTATTCTAACATGTAATCTGAAATGATGGAACATAACTCTTTTTTTAACTTTGTTAATACCACTTTATTGTATGACATGATGTGACATATATTGGGGGTCACTGATCAATCTCGTACATATGACTAAACTTTGCTCTTACGGCTGATATGGTTATGAATGCCTAAAATATTCCCAGCGATCAAAAAACTAAAAGTAGCTACGAAGTATACCGTATTTAATAACAATGGTACACTAAGTGACATTGAGTTTGATAATGTATTAGTACACGTACGTTTTATGTACACCCTTGATCAGAGCAATCGCCGTTACGTTGACACTAAAACACGACTATCATGATAATTTAGACATATCAAATTGAGAAAACAAATGTGCAACCGGGTCGCCAGACTGTAAAGAGCAAATATCGTGAGCGAGAAAGGATAAGTCTGTAATATGAGACTGTAATGCGAGTTAGACTTAGACTCATACGTATCTGTCATTTTTAGCGAACGCCTTGTTATGAAAACAAATGAAATTAACATTCACAACAGTGGCGTGCCCAGGATTTCAACGAATGAATGTCAATTGAAGTTATACCTTGCGAAGTTCAGATGACTCGAAATTCCCTCGCCATTGACATACAAGACAGTGGGAAGGAGAATTCAAATTCCCCTGAAGAGTTCAGGGTCTAAACATCGGTGAAGGGCCAGAGGCGAATTTACGCATTTTATACACTTCGAAGGGGAGTTGCCGTGGGGTCATTGGAGCTGATATTGATGTAGCACCCAGTGGCGTAGCTAGGGGATCAAGGGAGGGCACGCGCCCGGGTGCCGGGTTTAGGGAGCGCTGAAATGGGAGAATTAGAGTAAACAATTAATCACTTTTTAGAAAAACATTACGAAATTGATGTATGTCGTCAGGCATGCATATTTCCCAGTTACTAATAAGAATCTGAACTGAATGTAGTTGTTTTTATTAGCAAATTTATAGATTGTGATTTATTTTCTGTCCATTTCGACCATTTCCCCTCTTTTTTGGATTCTGTTCTGTATTCTGTAATGACTACACGTCACGGAAATGTCACGGGTATTTCAGTATACAGTTCCAAGGCATTACATTTCGAAAGGTGGAAATATCATAGGCGTAGAAGCACAATTTGATTTAGTAGGGTTGGGGGGGGGGGGCTGTTACGACTTGCCCGAAAAAATGTAATCAAAAATGTTCGCACGCTTCGTGCGCAATTTATTTTTCTTTCAGTAGTGGGAGGGTGGGCGCAATTTTCTACTCTTGCATCCGGGCGCCAAAATCTCTCTACGCTACTGGTAGCACCCCAGCTTCCCCTTCACCAAAAGAAATCTGTAAACACTTATTCTCCGTGATATTTAGTTTTAAGTTAAGTCCGATTTAGTAGCTCTTAAGGCAACATTGTACAAATAAAAAATATTCACCTTTAAAATTCCCCGGTTGAATTAAGAAGTGACTTTAATCTTTATATGAGGGCCAGATGCGAATGAATTATTTTATTGCGGAGGGGTGCTACTGAGGGGTTATTGATGCCGGCCCCTATATGGGGGTCAACAAAATGGTAATGGTTTTGTTGAAACTATAACAACTGATATTTTGTTGGTAGTGGCTTGTAAAACACGTCATGAGAAATAAGAGACATGTTGTAAGTTAGTCCGCTGTATATGTAAAAGCGTGAGTTAAACGTGTAATGTCCAGTTAAACGGTAATACATTATTAATCCGTTTCAACGATATTTATAATAGTCGAAGTTCAATTAAGCAATTGATGTATACTTCGATAGTCACGAAATGTAATCGAAACATTAAGTTCCCTTTCAATCTTTTATGGGGGTTACTTGATAGCACAATATTTCTGCACACAATATATCATATGGTTACATTAAACAATTAATGGTATTTTCTATATTTTGTTATCCTTCTTTAGTGTTATAGGTCTCTTTTTGCATTGTTCACGATGAGGGCGCTATGGGTAATCTGCTTCTTGCTGGCATCTGGGACCACTTTGATTGTTACAAAATATAATTAAAATTAACGAATCATGCAATTCAACCTATGATATATATTTCTAATCCTCTTTGTCACAACCAAATAAGAATATATAAGAGTAATTATAAACTGATATTGATTTACATTGTCACTTGAGTTATCAAGCCGTAATGATGATGTACAATTTCGCCATAAATTAATTCCTCAATATTAACAAAACTAACAGACTGAAAACTTCCCCATTTTTGTATATTTCCTTATGTCCCTTTGGTATCAGGAACTTCTCGCTTCACATGATAAAGTTTGTGCTGTAAACATTTACCGCATATTTCACATAAGTTACGTCCAACCTTTGAATCTAGTATTGATCTAGACTGTCTGTTTTATTCTTATGAAGTTGTATAATACAGCCGACTCCATCGTACTACTATTGGATGGCGCGCTTTTTTTATGCCGTAAGCCCGACATGCGCTTAACAGACAATCTAGACATGATGCAAATAATCATGTTACTTTGTGTGTGCAGTATCTCCCACAGTAATGAGTACTCATTATTGTTGACTCTGTGTTCTGGTACAATTAGGAAGCATCCCTTACAACGTGAATCTCTATTAGTTTCTCGTACAAACGTTTACAAATATGGTTGCCATATCTACCGACGTTGGGTACATGATAACGGATGACGGTACGATTGTCAGCAAATCAACTAGGCATAATAAAAGATCGATAGTACTAGGATGTTCGTACGCCGTTAAGTTTAGTTGGTTTTGCGCTGAATTTCTTTCTTTCTAGTAAGTGGTTTTAAAGTATCCTACACAGTAAGCTGATTTCAATATGAGCATATATAGCACTACTCGTTGTTGTATAGGCCAATAGTTACACATTTGCCTTATACTATTCCTGACGTGGTTGCCTACCCATGACGGTGGTGTATATTGTGTGAGAAAGAGTTATTAACATGTTAAACAAATGTATCTCTACAAGGTAAGCAAGACATGGCAGACCTTCTAGCAGAGTGTGTCAACGACGATGTTTCACTTAACCCTAGCCAAAATGAACGTAGTGTTTGCTACCGGAAAATAGCAAATCTTCAAGAGAACTGAAAGATGAGGTTGTAAACTACTATCAGAAGACCAAAAGATGTGCTGAAAAGATTTCGCGAGTATTGTAAGACAAGTATTGATGAGACTTTTTTTTTGTTCTTTTGTTCCGGATAATGCTTCATATACATGCACAGTGTTGTCTACAAGGCTGACTAGATCGACAGTAGACTAGTGCAACATTTGTGACAAACTACCTTACCTTTATTGACTTTTTTTTTTTAAAGGAGGAGGAGGTGGAGGCTGCTTAGTTACATACCTGTTTGGCTCAATGTATCTGCAATGTAAATAATAGCAATAATTGCCCATACCGCCAGGAAAAACAAAGAGTGGGGGGGTGATCAAATGTTTCTGAATTCATATAAAGCATATTCAGAAGAGATATCATCTCACCATCAAGAAGTGTATATGTCACAGGGTCAATGACATTGCAAGTTCTATACTTGAAGACACCATACCTTCAAGTTAGAGAAGAGAAGGCAGACAGACGAGAAGATCGGGGAAACATCAAGAGGTAGACAGGCCTGGACTCATTTTAAAATACCCTACCCAATATCATACACGTTGATTCATTAATGAAATCATCCTCGAAGAGATGTAGTATCAATATAACAAGAAGAATTTAAACCGAAATCTAGGATCATCTAGGCTACATGATTTGTCATTGTTGTTTGTTTGTGTTAAACAGGTGGACAAATTCCAGTTTATGTAAAGATCAGTAAGTTGTGATACTTATTCTTGTACAGTGTATCATTCATTTAGACATAGTCGCTTCGTGGTATTTCTGTATTAATGTTTCACTTCATCGTCCATCAACTGATGACTCCACTGATGACTCCAAGAAGGGGAGGGTACATCTTACACAGAAGGGAAAATCATGATCATCCGACAAAAAATGTGTTTGCACTTCAGATAATTTCTCTCTACAGGTATCACCAACGTAAGTTATGATCTCCTCCCTGTTTGCTCTACTCAAACCATATTTCCTGTAAGAAACAGTGTCGATCATATTTTTGGGAGAATGCTGTACGGTTCTACATCAAATTTATGGTACATAAAACATCAATTGTTATATTTCCCACCATACATCATCCAATAATGGAAATTATTTGAGGATAAACAGATGAGAGTAAATACTTCTACATTATAAATAAGTGTAAAAGTCAATGGGCCTCACGTTTTGATCCCAGCAGGATCTTCTTCAGATGTTTTTTCTTTATTTTATGATAAATAGGTGGTATTTTTTTAAGTGCAAGAATACAATTTTTTAAGACGATCATGTTTTAAATTTATATAAATAAACGGCAGCCAAGACTAAAGTTTTGTTCGGTATAATTCTCTAATGTTGGACTCTACGTAAGTCCACGCGGGAGTAAAACAGACGTGGAAACCTCACTCTAACATCGCAGCGCAATTGCATTTTGTGTTTAGTTGGTAACTGCTGATATCACTTACAGGAGTGGGAAATAGTATAGATGGAACAATGTAAGGTTTATATTATCAAAGCAACACCGATGAAATATCGCATGAAACAAAACGCACTCAAAATATATTAATATATATAGATCATACGTTCGCAACTGAAATAAAATATGATATTGATATCGATACGGCATATATCTGTTTATTGCAATGCCTGGTGAAAAACTCGTTATTTATGTTCAAAAGTATTTTCGATGAACTGATGTTATCGAGGTTTGCTATGAAAACGTACTACAATAACACAGGTGTGTCAATCCCAGTTAGAAATTGAGGGGTTTTAACATGAATGTCTGAACATGGATAACATTGACGGAGAGAGTGCGCCTAGCGCACACCGCGAGCGCCTTTGCGCAAAAATTCAACTGATGGGGTCCAGACACCCGACTTAAGGCCCTCTTGGGTCCAGGGGCGAAGCCCGGCGGGGTTCCAGGGAGCGGACTCACATCTATAAATCTTAAAGTTTGCTTCTGTTTTGTCTCTGAATTGATATATCGGTCATTAATATATTTAGGACACATCTCACAAATGATTATACTTAAATTAAGAAAGACTTATCTATTATACATCCGGGAGTCAATAACGTTGAAACTTAGACCAAAAACGGAAGTATTTTAAACTTTGCACACAAGAATAAAATCATATTGTTATACATATTTCTACAACATACACAGATATGGTATCATAAGTACATTTAAAAAGCACTTATCAGAAACATAAAAGCAGTATAAAACAAAAGTATTTCAGGGCAATAACCTGTGTAGATTCTCTAGAGGACATGTGAGGAACATCGAATACAGTATGTATCGTCCAAATGTTACAATGTGTTGATTCTGATGTGCGTATATAACAGGGCCTTATTTACGAAATTATAAGTGGTGGACCATTGATTTCCCATGATTTTAATTCTCTTGCGGTTCATCGATTCCCCCCCCCCAAAAAAAAAAAAAACTGACATTTTTACCGATTTCCTTATGAAACAAATAAAGGATCTCCTAAACCGTATTCACTTACTGCATTGTATTACAAAGAAACTGTTTGTCAACACACGTAACATCATTTACATCGAGATGCATATACAATTACATTGCCAGTATGAGAAGTATACTTTAAGTCGAACTTGTTTTTACTTTCAGTTTACCTCCTGATAAAAATAAACACCATACTGACTGAGGTTATATTCACACGCAAGGCTTCACACATTTACACACGATCTCAAGCACGTATTGTAAACGTTCACCTACAAAACACTACAACATGATAAATTTGAAGTTGACTTTTGTTGTCAACATACTTTCCACTTAGTGCGCGAGTGAACCAATTATTTTCAAAATAATCAATCGGTGATATCTTTAACTTTAGGGCACGTTAGTTAGACAAATATTGTCATACATCGTATATCCCCTCTCTGCTGTCGCAGTATTTCCGATTTAAATGATACATTATTGTTAGTTGGAGTAAAAACGTCAAGACGGGATTGTCATTGGTTTTCAAGTTGTAGAGCGGAATATGTGTGTTAAATTAACACTGTACGACAAAAAATGTCATACTTCTGGAAGCGCACTAGTGTTGTCAATAATCATCTCTGCAAATACCTTTATTGCAATGTATTTCATGAACTAGGGAGTATGGGATAATGTGACCATTTCTTACTACATTTCCAATCACAGATCACTCGAGAATTAAAACATACACGAACAGAATATTTCTAAAATGTTTCATCTTTAATTGATCTTCGGTAAGTTAAAGGTATTTGTAACTGCAAATAACTTTTATTTATTTATTTATTTGTTTTGCCACAAAAGTACAAAGTAGAGGGAAGTCTTCCATAAAGTCTTCCATAAAAACGTATTCAGTATTTGAACTTGAACTCTTCAATGTACTTTTTTTTGTGATTTTTAGATTTCAAAATGGTTTGATACTCAGAAGAGTGGTAGCAAACAGAATGCGTGGGACAACGTTTGGGTGTAATACTATCCGTTGAACGTTTGAAAAATGCAGATTGTACATGTGTGTAATCAGTAACAACAAAGCCGTAGTCATAACCGTTAACGTTTTACTATGATTGGCTACTGAACCGTACCATGCTCAAACAATTATCGGAATGCATTGATCTACGTAATACTAAGCTAATGAAAGAAAAACAAGACAAAGGAGAATGATTCGCTCGAATCGTTCTGCTTAAGAAAGTGTGTTTATTCTTATTGCTTTGTTTTCTTATAATGAACCGTTGCTACACGCTCGGGTACAACGGTATTTTTCGGCATTTTTGAGATTATAGAACAGTCATGGAAACGACAATCACACAATTAGGTTGCCACCACTGCATGTTGTGAAGCATATATTAACTTATTTTCTGTGTCCTAGCAATTTATTCTGCGGAATAATCCCCGAAATGAACTATTTGGGTTTTAATACAATACCATGTCGAAACTTGTGATTGTGTCATACTTTAACACCACCTTCCCCTCGACCCCCCCCCCCCCCACTGCCTTCAACTTGTGTATGATCAAAGAAGACGCTACTTGCATGAGAATATACGTATGGACAGTTTAATTATTGTTGGGCTAAATTAATATTCACTGTCTACAGCTTTACTTACCTGTATATATCTACAATGACATTGTTTGTATGTATTGTATTTCAGGTAAGACGCCGCAGCAATCTATAATACAGACTACTAGAGAAATGGAACTAATTAATCATCGTCTTCAGTCAAAACAAAAATACTTTCGCCTGTTTGTACAACATTTCTATAGAAATGTACTACTCTCTAAGTATTAACCATATATTTACAGTATCCTTTGAAACGATTTCATCACCAACTTCTCTTAATAATATGCCTACACATTTGTTAAACCTCTAATACATATGTGGATAACAATCGATATACCATCAGAATACATATGGCATACCAAGCACATTTCATACGTTTTCGACAAGCAAGGTGGTATTATATAATATTGCTTAACAACTATTGAATTACGTTATACAGTTAGGACGAACCTAGGGGCATCGTGGTACCTATCTTACGTAATATACCTGATAGCTACGAATATTTAAAACCACATAATCAATACTTGAAATGCGTGTTGCTTAACCAGTTCTGTTTGTACATTTGCTCGTAAAGATATACCAGCTACCACAGTTTTCACGGTAGGTTTTCTACAGTGTACCACCATGTATCTAATAATCTTCAATTACTCGATATAACATCAGAAACATATGGCTTGTCAGGCACACTCCATAAATTTGCAACAAACTTGATGATGTTATCGAATACTGCTTAACATCGTTTGAATCACGTTACGCTGTTATTCCGAACCTATGGGCATCCTGGTACATATATCACGTAATATAACTGATGGATATGATTATTTAACACCACATTACTATGACTGAAATGCGTGTTGCTTAACCACTTTTGTTTGTAACTTTGCTCGTAAAGGAATATTAGCTACCACAGTGTTGATGGTTCATTTTCAATAGTTTGCTATTATGTATTAAATTCAATCTTTCATCTAGTTTCTTTGCCTAGAGGGAATGTTTTTCAGGACAAGTGTCTATCTTTGACAGACAATCATGTTAACTTAAGTAAGTCAGCTCAAGTCAACTCAAGTCACTCAATACCAATCAATAGCTAATTATTTTGTAAGTAAACGGTTGGTTTTACGGATAGTCTAACCAAATGTTTTCCATGTAACATTATGATTCATGACTGGAATAACCTGACTCTGTCTATTCATAGCATTCTAAAAGTTCTTACTTCTGGAGCTATATATCTAACACTACATAAAAAAAGTAGTCGAATGACGCAGCCACCGGTAAAGTCATACTGTATGTATTACCTATTTGATAGGATTAAGGTATAATATAGCAGGCTATTGTCGTAGACGACTGACGATCCACTTAACAAACCCTATTAAATTACATAATTCTGTGTTGATCATAATCTTATTTAAACAAGATACATGGCAGTATTTATCCATATACCAGATGCATTTATTCCATTATATGACCACAAGACGTCTGTATGAAATGTGGCAATCTGGCCCTGGAATGGAGGATTAAACAGGTATGTTATTGTGAGCCTTGTTTTGTATACTATGTGGGTCAGGTGGCAGCAACGTGTAAATTGCATGCTCTGGCTAACGAATATAGGTCATATCAGGGAAAAGGGTGGCAGTTAAATGCAGATGGGAAGTATAGGATCACTGCTATATATATATACAACGTTACTTTCAACAACACTAGTTCCGAGTTCGAATCACTCCAAGATTAATGTTTGTCATCCAGTTACAGAGTTGTTTACAATTGATAATGGACGTTAAATATGAATCTAAGAGACTGACTCCGTCACCATGCGGCTTTGATAAGCCAATGAGGCTTCCTCACGAGTTCCTGTTTGCAGGAGGATCAAAAATACATAATACATACATACTAATAATAGTATTTGCTAGCACAATCTCCCACTAACAGTGGGAATGATATTTCACCCGAGACACGATAATGTTAACCCTCTAGTAGCTTACCGCGTATCTTAATTATACATATGTTACAGCTAGAACTAGGGCTTTACTGTGCAATTCGGGGGAACGTTGTGATTTCAGTCCTTACACAATACAAAAGACATGAAGGCTGTGTTGTGTTTTCTTACACACATATCAAACATAAAAGTGTATCTTAATAATAAAATAAATGTTACAACAGGCACAAATAACTAACTATGAAACGTTGCCTTCGATAAGTTCCCTAGCTTATTATGTGATATATCACTACACGTAATAGTGAATATCGTTTCCCTTGATGTAATCGTATTGGTGTACATACGTAATGGAAGCACACAACGTGTGATGTATGTAATATATGTTTATTTTCGATTTACAATATATACGTGTAATAGTTTGCTGCTTATTACACATAAGTCTAGGACCATGTCAGCCGATGTACAGTGTACCAAAACACCACGACTGAATGCATAATTATAACAGAATTTCTATGATATTGTCTAAGTTACCCTGGGCGATGAATACCAGTGCTGGTTTCTTTATCGAACCGATTTAGAAAAACAAACACCGTAATAGAATTGTTGTACGGTACCGTCACACATCATTGACTAACAAAGACTTCACGCACTATGAAGCAATCGGTCGTGGTTAGCAGGATTGTAATCATTTTCGTGGTTCTCAAAAGTATAAGCTATAGTATGGACTAAAAGAGGAAGTTCAAATGACTATGAAGGATAGAGGTGAACGTTGGATTTAATTAGTAGTAGTCTTTAAGGATAAATTGATTGTTCAAATATATATTTTTCCGTCGGCTCCTATTCAAGTTATTTTCAAATATAAGTGATGTATGCACTGGGTTGCTAAAACATATATACATTAGTTAATGGTAGGAGATATAAATAATTAAGATACTAATTCGAAAATTGTTGTAACTGCTACATATGTTTTTATCATTTTGACAATGTATATAATATTACCTCCTGTTTTGATTACTATAGCTACAGCGTTGCATTGTCTAGTTGTTCGTGCAGACTAAAGAATGAAACATTTAAAGTAACAAAATTACAAGTCAGAAAGAGAAATTACTGTACTTACTTAAACTTTGTTTTCTTGCTTTGTTATCAAATTAATTTCGTTAAGGCAAGGTGAAGGTGGGAGGGAATGGGATGGGGTGGGCAAGGGCGGCGGAACCGGGGGGGGGGCACAGGGGGCACGTGCCCTCCACTTTTCCTCAGGTTAAAAATGTGCCCTTTTTCTACCTAAAAATTGTACCCTTGATCACCTTATTAGGTCAGCGATATTTCAGTAAGAGATCTAATCCTAATTTAAAACTATCAGGGGCGTAGCCAGTATGTAGCACTGTAGGCCCGGGCCTATCGTTGATTAACAGACTTTATATGTATAGAGCTGCAGCACTTCGTTGCCTGTTCCAAGTTCCAAAACAGCCTTTTCGATAAACATTTACTAGCTACAGTTTAATCAAAGACAATTACTGGCTATAGTTGTAACAAAGACATTTCTGGCCTATCTTTGTATCTACAAGTATCAGAAGTTGAAAAGTAAGACTACTCTGTACATGTACCTTGCTAATCCCATACAAAAAAGTCCTGCAAAAAATCCTGCATAAAATCCTGCAAGATCCTGCGGGATTTTATGCAGGATTTATGCCAGGATTTGGCCACATCCTGCAGGATTTATGTAGGATTCCTACAGGAAACTTTGCAGGATTTTTAAAGGACTATGCATGATTATTTGCAGGATTGTACAGGACTATTAAAAGATTATGCATGACAATTTACAGGATTGTACAGGACTTTTGAAAGACTATGCAAGATAATTAACAGGATTGTATAGGACTTTTGAAAGACTATGCAAGATAATTCACAGGATTGTACAGGAATTTTGAAAGACTATGCAAGATAATTTAGAGGATTGTACAGGACTTTTGAAAGACTATGCAAGATCATTTACAGGATTGTACAGGATTTTTGGGTTAGTATGCAAGATAATATACAGGATTGTACAGGATTTTTGAAAGACTATGCAAGATATTATACAGGATTGTACAGGGCTTTTGAAAGACTATGCAAGATAATATACAGGATTGTACAGGAATTTTGAAAGCCTATGTAGGGTAAATTACAGGATTGAACAGGACTTTTGAAAGACTGTGCAAGATATTTTACAGGATTGTACAGGATTTTTGAAAGACTATGCAAGATAATTTACAGGATTGTAAAGGATTTTTGAAAGACTATGCAAGATAATATACAAGATTGTACAGGACTTTTGAAAGACTATGCAAGATAATTCACAGGATTGTACAGGATTTTTGAAAGACTATGCAAGATAACCTACAGGATTGAACAGGATGTTTGAAAGACAATGCAAGATAATTCACAGGATTGTACACGACTTTTGAAAGACTATGCAAGATAATATACAGGATTGTACAGGACTTTTTGAAAGACTATGCAAGATAATTTACAGGATTGTGCAGGACTTTTGAAAGACTATACAAGATAATATACAGGATTGTACAGGACTTTTGAAAGACTATGCAAGATAATATACAGGATTGTACAGGACTTTTGAAAGACTATGCAAGATAATTTACAGGATTGTACAGGATTTTTAGGTTAGTATGCAAGATAATATACAGGATTGTACATGACTTTTGAAAGACTATGCAAGATAATTTACAGGATTTTACAGAACTTTTGAAAGACTGCAAGATAATATACAGGATTGTACAGGACTTTTGAAAGACTATGCAAGATAATTTACAGGATTGTACAGAACTTTTGAAAGACTGCAAGATAATATACAGGATTGTACAGGACTTTTGAAAGACTATGCAAGATAATTTACAGGATTGTACAGAACTTTTGAAAGACTATGTTAGATAATTTACAGGATTGTACAGGACTTTTGAAAGACTATGCAAGATAATATACAGGATGGTACAGGACTTTTGAAAGACTATGCAAGATAATTTACAGGATTGTACAGGACTTTCCTTATTCCCACTGGGATTTTCTGAAGTTGATGCTATAAGTTTATATGTCCCTATAGGATTTTTGAAAGTCCATGTGAGGATATTTAATTGACTGTAAAAATAACCCAGCATTTAGAAAAAATCTACACGTGAAAGATAAGAACAGAAATTTTCCATTTAAATTTTTTATTTCCCTTTCTCCCTTTTAATTACAAATCAATCAATCTTCTCTTTGCCATCTTATGTTCATCATTCAATTTTGATCTTAGTGCTGTCTTCAGCTCCTTCTCTGAACATCCGGGATACTTAAGTGACGCAAGATCTAAGGGATGAAACAAAAGAAAATCATTAAAAAGAGTATTTCTTCAAGGCATGCCTTCCATACAACCTTTAACAAGAAGTATACAAACAGCTGTCACAGGAGAAGATGGAAAAACTATTTGTTTTTATAAAAACATAGAGTTAAAAGGATTTTCTTGAGATCAAAGTTTACTGTTTCATAAAAAGAAGAAAATTTTCAGGCAATACAAGTAGGAAAAAATCCTTTTGATTGCAAGTTTTTTAATTTCTTTTAAAGTTTGTGGTTTAGAAATTTTTCACACCCCTAAATACTCAATTCTATCTACAGAATGATAGACCATTCAAAATAATATAGCTGGATATCTTTACTTCCAAGAAATGAGGTTCACACAAAGAAAACGGAACAGTTTTGTAACTCATGAATGGTTTGTTAACCCAAACTTTTCAAAATTCAAAGAATGTAACTTTCATAACTCATGTATTGTGTGACATTTTAGTGAAACATTGTTATTTTCACATCTCTCTGCCAAATGTGTGAACAGTGTTCATTAAATATTTAGATTTGTTACTTTCTTAACTGAAACCTGAAATAATGTCAATTGTCAGATCATCATTTTGCAGTAATCAAGAACAAACATCTGTGACTTACCTAACAATGCTGTCACCTTTTCAGTTGGTAGTGCTGGCTTGGCAGACTTATTAGACTCCCCTTTCAAGCTGTGGCTAGCTAATACTTCTCTCCCAAAAGTGACCGTAGCTACATCCCTGATGAAAAGGGCTACTGGCCTTGACCTGGGGATTTTCTTTAGAGATATTGGTGATATTCCAGCTCGTTTACAAATCTGTTAAGAGTACAAAAAGAAGCAAAAATTTATAGATATACCATTGATATGCTTTGAAACAAGAACTTTTTCCAATCTAAATGCATATGCATCTAAATGAATATGGCATATCAACTTTCTTTCATTCATTCATTTGTCCCAAAAAAGTCCTATTTTCCGACCTCAAAATTTGGCTTTGGAAATTTGAACTTGACCAAGTTCACAGCTCATTGGGAACAACATTCTGATGAATGAAATTCCCTAATAAGAAGAACCCTGACCAATCAGATGTTGTAACATATAGTCCAAAGAGCAACTAGATCCAGCAACGTGACTGGTTGAAGATCAAAATGTGGCAAAATAACTATCCTAACAATGGCCTAAACCCACTCTTTCGCAGTTTGGGTTTAAAACTGAAAATATCGAAACAGATCAATAAAGAAAGTTTTGTCATGATTTAAACTCTTGTGAGGTGGTACGCTACATAACTTTTTTTCGTTAGGGACCTCTAATAATTATGATATTCAAACTGACAAGATATAAGGTGATTCGAAATAAAACTGCACAGTGAATTCGACTTCACACAGGGACTTATTCAGGGAACAAAGTATACAAAGTAGGGTAAAAATAAAATGTGTAGGAAAGCAAATGAGCCGAGCGGTGTTCATTTCGCTCTCCGGACCAAAATTAAACTTGTGTTTCATGACCAGATTTAGTTAGGCATAGTTTAGGCTAGCTCATTCATTGCCAGATAAGCTGTGCTATACAGTGCAGCCTGTAGGTGGACAAAGTGCAGACAACCTAATTTATCTGTCGGATTCTTTGGCGCTTTATGATGTAATGAAGGTTACATAAAGGGGTTGACATAATAGGTCCATTTAAGCTATGCAGCTCACAAAAAAAAATACCTCAGCCTCTGCACTGTCTGTTTCGCTCTCTAAACCTCCAACTGGTTCCTCAGATCTGTGTAGCACTCTCTGCGGGGTCACAGGAGACGACGGTCCGTCTATCTTCTTTAACAAAGCTGAAAGAGACACAATCATGATTTACCAGTAACAGACACTTGTAGAAAACCAATTTCAAGGCAAATGATTGTCCCATATTTCAAACATAGAATTCCTAAACTGAAATGGACCTTGTTTTTGCTGCCCTTTCTTTTAACACAAGAACCTCCAATCCATCACGACAGCAACAGTGCAACTTCCTCTCGTCAGCGTTCAGCACATATGCATCTACTGTATGAGTCAACGTGCAAAGCAACTTGTGCTTTGAGCTACAATTAGCTGAATGGAGATTTAAATGGTATGCTGTATTGGCCCCAAATATGCCAGATATTTAATTATGGTCATCTTTGGTTAAGATAAGTAAATCGTATTTATTACCACCTTGGAGGAAATTTTCCTTATTTGGAAGGTCTGAAAACATTTTGGAGAGTAAAAACCTCCTGGAAAGTATTTTTTGAAAACTTCTAGCAATTATAGCATGCTATAATTGGATGCCTATACAGACTACCTTGAAGTGCAAACTCTGATTGGTATTTTTTAGTAGGGATGCCTTGAAGATATTACCAAGAGATATATTCATAGAGTTTATACCTAAACATGACCAACAAGTTCATGTTTTGGGGGATATGTTACCCCTATTTTAATAAAAGGGGAGCAATTATATATTTTTTTTTTCCTGCTTGGCAGAAAGATTGATGAGGCAAAGGAAAGTTTTGAATAAACCCAATGCAAATGTATGAACATTTAACAGTAGAAGAAATGTCATAGCTCTTTCTTTTCAAATTTAAATGACACCTACCATTTTGTAATTTAAAATTGAGGGACCGCAACTCTGCCAGTTCTTTACTCAATAGTCTTTTCTCGTCTTCCAGACTGGAACAGTTGGAGCAATTTGATTCTTTGTCAATGCTTGTCATCCATGTTAAGAGGTCACTGTTGTGACGTTTACGAATGTTCTGCAAAGAACATGGTAAAAAATATATATATTAATAAAAAAAAAAATATTAATCATGTGGTATTTGATACATGTTCCTCCTACTACCAGATAACTGGAAAAAGACTAAGATTGGCTACTAATTAATTTGAGTCAATTTAAAGCAATATCACTTTTCCAATTTGAAGATTTTCATGTCACCCAGACGTATACTTACCTTTAAGGAGGATAGGTAGTTGAAATATACATGTAAAAATGTCTTCTAAAATATCAAATGTTTCTCTCAACCTAGCTATACTCATTTAATTGCAATATAGTATACAATGTTCACAATGTAGCTACACGATTAAATCAGCTACCAGCAAACCCCTTTGAAATATAGTAATGGATGAAATGTGATTACCAAAGAAGCACATCTAAATTAATCGGATGTGCATTTTTTTCAATCATGGAAAGACAGATAGTTACTATGTGCATAATACAATTTAAAGTATGAGCCCAAAACAGTGAAAGAAAAATCTGTTGTTGATAATTTTCCCCTTCAAACCTTTAGTCTAAAGTCATAGAAAAGAACTTTAGTTTATCCATAAGCTGGTGAGAAATGTATGAACATTTGAGAGAAAACCCAAACATTCTAGATTCTACAGTCGCTGTTAAAATCTTCTGAAATAAAAGAGATGTGTTGAATGTAATATACAGTACTTACTTGTTTACACAACTTTTTGGGTTGCTGAAAGGACTCCTGTTCTTCATCTGACTCACTGGAGCTGATGTATTTTGCATTCTTCTTTCTCTCTCTCTTTTCTGGTAGATTTTCCTTATCCTTATTCAGTCCTGCTTCCACAGTGGTGAGCTCTTTCATCAGCTTTTGTTTATTACCTGCAAGAATTAAATATAGTACACAATAATTACTTCAAATATGATAGTGCTTGCGGTGTGATATTCTTATACCAGGTAATAATCAAAACCTTGACCTTTCTACTTCCAAATGGAATGACCAAATGACCCATTATCACTCTTTTTGAGGTATGCAGATTCAGTAATCGTTTAATTAACCCTTGAATTTATAATCAAACAACTAAATTGTTTTCAAATTTCAAATAAATATACGGGAACTATTTTTTTGGAAAAACCATCATTCCTCATGAAGCAAAGAAAATAAATATTTTTCAAATATAAAAATGCTATATTGGTTCAAATATGTCAGATATTCAAATATGAACACCTAATTGGTGAAAATTATTTAACTTTTTTACCACCCTGGAGGAAATTAACCTCACTAGGCCGTTCTAAATGCTTTAATTTATAATATAAATGCTACCTTGAATAAGGCTTTGTAAACGTGACACATGACAATATCGACTCTTTTCAGGCCCAAAAGGTAACGTTTTTTCAAGGGAGGAAAATGAGCTAGAGCAACTTGGTTGGGCTATGTGGGAAGAGATATTTGTAGTAAATGATTTGAGGAAGCAACTTTTTCTAGTAACTGGGCCTAGCCGGCCTACACCAGAACTTGAAGAGCAGTAGCATATCTCCTCCCTTGAAAAATGTTAGTTTCCTACCTTAAACGTGTTAGTTTCAAAAACTGAAATTTAAGTAAAAGCATTACTTTACTCCCTTCAATCATTTGTGGTAATTCCATTTACTTAATTTATTCTTTCCACATAGCCTAGCAATATGACTTCATCAGCTTCATACCCAGAAAAACGATACTTTCCTTCCCTGAAAACGGTAGTTTCCCCCAAGTGTTGTAGGGGAAGAAACCAACGTTTTACGGGACAGAAACAACCATCAAACAGTACATCACTTCATATCCAGCTAAATTACCGTCAGTTTAGCCTTATTTTTCCCAGCCTAGACTTTCAAACTTGCGCCATTCTGTAATTAATTGTAAATGTAATGGCAGGGCCTAAGCTAGGTTGTGAAGCCTAACGAATGTTTCTCATGTGCACTGCCGATAAACAAGGCTGATACTCACGATCGATGTTCAAAATAGTTGCCGGTCCGCTTTCGTCTTCATATTCGACATCAACGGTTGCCCCAATCGTCTTATTTTTCGATAAAATCTTTGTTTCTTCCACTACATCCCATTTCGGAGGTTCTTCTTCCCATCTGATTAAAAAGAATCTTGCTTTCACCTTTGAATTTGCAGACATTTTGCGTTGGGCTGTGTTAACGACGTTACTACTACGGTGTTTTACGATGTTTAATTGTTTAACCGGCGGTACGGTTAGTGTGGGCACGCTTGGTTCCCACTTCTCGGAAGTAGACGGATTAGTGTTACGTCACTATATGCAAAAGAGGTGGCCGTGCGAAAGTCTTACTTGTTATGCTCTATGTTAGTTCTTCACCTATTCCATTAAAAAAAACGTTCTTGCTCGTTAAAATAGAAAAAATTATTATTTAAAGAAAATAAAGAAAAAGTATAAAGAGAATGTCAATGACTTGTACATAAATATATTGAGCTACGACAATTTCTATGGCTACGACACGTATAATGGTGTAGATTGGCAACATGCGGTAGAATCTGATCACACTGTTGACTGTAGCTGTACGTATTCTATCTATAACACAAGTAAGTTACGCCGCACATTTGCGAGTTTATGTATAGGCGATCGACTCACTGTCCTGAGTGGTTTTCACGCAACGTTGGCCTGAATATTTGAGAAAAGTTCCAAAAGGTTACGACAACAAGAAAACTTGATGAACTTTTATCCTGTAAACGGACCGGGAAGTTCCTACGATGGTAAGTTGAAAAATTATCCTAAATCGTATTTCTCTACTAAGGCTTAAAATTCTTACTTACTGAACAGTGTTAGGCTGCTACAAAACTTGTACACGAACAAGTTACAATGGCAATGATATTGTTAGTCGCTAGGCGCGGCATCATTGTAAATAGTGTAGCCTACACAAGTTGAAGTAGGAATAGGCTAAGTACTACTACTAGTACTAGTCCAGCACCTAACAAGTAACATTTGAAGTGTTACAACTCATGATGTAGATCTAGCGTTAATTGAGTGAACGCGTTTGATTTTTAATAGACTTAGTGTATTGTTATGATGTTATTTTTCATTCAAGCTTTACCAAAATGTAAATTGTGTCTTTTTGCAACTGGTAATTTTCTCTTTTCATATGCGGGCTAGAAGAGCAGTATCTTACAAGAGATATCTCGAAGATAACAGTATCCCAGTCCCTGAACGTTCAAGGAGGCGGCACCAGAACGTTAATGGAACAGGTATGATATACACACCTATACAATCCTGTAAATATTCCTGCATAGTCTTCCAAAAGTCCTGTAAAATCATGTTAACTATTTTGCATTATCTTTAAAAATTCCTACACAATCCTGTTATGTTGGTGTACTAATTCTATCCAATCCTGTATATCGTCATGCATAATCTTTTAAAAATCCTGTACACTCCTCTAAATATTCATACATAGTCTTTTAAAAGTTCTGTACAATCCTTAATTTGTCATGCAAAATATTTCAAAAGCCCTATACAATTCTGTAATATTCATGCATAGTCTTTTAAAAGTCTTTTAAAAGTCCTGTACAATCCTTAAATTGTCCTGCAAAATATTTTAAAAGTCCTACTGTATACAATCCTGTAAATATTCATGCATAGTCTTTTAAAAGTCCTGTACAATCCTTAATTTGTCCTGCAAAATATTTTAACAGTCCTATTCAATCCTGTAAATATTCATGCATAGTCTTTTAAAAGTCCTGTACAATCCTTAATTTGTCCTGCAAAATATTTTAAAAGTCCTATACAATCCTGTAAATATTCATGCATAGTCTTTTAAAAATCCTGTACAATCCTTAATTTGTCCTGCAAAATATTTTAAAAGTCCTATACAATCCTGTAAATATTCATGCATAGTCTTTTAAAAGTCCTGTACAATCCTTAATTTGTCCTGCAAAATATTTTAAAAGTCCTATAAAATCCTGTAAATATTCATGCATAGTCTTTTAAAAATCCTGTACAATCCTTAATTTGTCCTGCAAAATATTTTAAAAGTCCTATACAATCCTGTAAATATTCATGCAGAGTCTTTTAAAAGTCCTGTACAATCCTTAATTTGTCCTGCAAAATATTTTAACAGTACTATACAATCCTGTAAATATTCATGCATAGTCTTTTAAAAGTCCTGTACAATCCTTAATTTGTCCTGCAAAATATTTAAAAGTCCTATACAATCCTGTAAATATTCATGCATAGTCTTTTAAAAGTCCTGTACAATCCTTAATTTGTCCTGCAAAATATTTTAAAAGTCCTATACAATCCTGT
>JAIPMN010038062.1:0-13554 GCA_020650975.1 Apostichopus californicus
TACTCAGAGCTATCATGCCTTCACTGCATGATCGCTGTACCTACTCAGAGCTATCATGCCTTCACTGCATGATCGCTATACCTACTCAGAGCTATCATGCCTTCACTGCTTGATCGCTATACCTACTCAGAGCTATCATGCCTTCACTGCATGACCGCTATACCTACTCAGAGCTATCATGCCTTCACTGCATGATCGCTATACCTACTCAGAGCTATCATGCCTTCACTGCATGATCGCTGTACCTACTCAGAGCTATCATGCCTTCACTGCATGATCGCTATACCTACTCAGAGCTATCATGCCTTCACTGCATGACCGCTATACCTACTCGGAGCTATCATGCCTTCACTGCATGACCGCTATACCTACTCGGAGCTATCATGCCTTCACTGCATGACCGCTATACCTGCTTAGAGCTATCATGCCTTCACTGCATGATCGCTATACTTACTCAGTGCCATCAATGCCTCACAGAAAAAATTTACCCAAAAGTACATAAAGTAGTGTTGAAATAATCGGAGGTGTTAGTATCGCCACAGTCAAACTATTTAACTGTGTCGAAATATTAAAAATTATAATGGGTTTTACAATACAACAGGAGTGACGGGGATTAGACCTCCCTTTTTGTAAAGTATCGGACAGACGTTTCCAGATATGAGCCATTGTTTATGATCACAAAGATTACTGAACATTCCTATGTTTTAATTGATATATCTGGTAGGAGTAGCATTGATCTGAATTCAAAGAAACAATTCTAATATGACCTCAATTGACCTATGCATATTTTCACAGTAAATCAGCCAACCGACGAATCAGAAATGAAGAATGTCGTGAAGGCACAGAGTGACATTGGCAATTTTCTAGTTTGATGGTAGGTATTTATTTTCTTGATTAAATTATGCTGTGACTGTCAAATACTTAACAGAAAGGACTTAGAAGTTTGTAGGCATTAAACAGGTTTCTTTTCAAGAGGTGAAAGTTGACAATTTTAGTTTACTATTCAATTTTTACTTTTCGATATTTGCACTGTAAGGTATCCGTGCTATTAATAGGTTAATGGTACATTTAAATGTCATCACTGATTGACTTTTAAAAGCTTAAATATAACTCAAAGTACTTTCAATTCAGTTTAATTATATAAATGGTGGGTAATAAAGATTCTGTTGTGTTATATTTATTTCTCTAGTTTAAGTATGCTTTTTCCTTCAGCTTGTGAAGCCCAGCTCTGTTTTTAAACATTTCTACATGTTTGCTGAGGAGGGCCATGAAAGGTGTAGTATAAAACGGTGGGTAATGGAAATTTTGCTGGTTTTCTGTTGTGTTTTATTTCTCCAGTTAAAGTATGCTGTTTGCTTAAACCTGTGAAGCCCAGCTCTGTTTTAAACACTACTTTATGTTTCCTAAGGAGGTGGGGGAGGGGGGGGGGCATGAGAGGAAAATAAACTATGCTACACAAGTTGATCATTGAGAACTTGTCATGAAATATTCTCAAGTTGATCAATAATCAATAGTGAGATAATTCAAAGCTGAAAGAGAGCAGTGGTATCCATTCTACTAACTAGAAACTGATTTTGTCAGTGACTCTATCTAAGTTTCCCTGGAAACCCACAAAAAGCACCTACCAGAGACCAAGGTGTACTTCCTCCTAATAAGTTCCTCTGCCATAGCTTTGGAATTCTTCACAGTTTGAAACTGGTACTCTTTAAAGTAAGGAGTCATCGCCTGTAAACAAAAAATAAATATAAAAGCAAAATAGCTGGTAATTAGATGAAGGTAGAGTGAAGTTAAGCGCTTCAAGGAAATCAATATTCCATGAAAATTTGATAGAAAGATCCAAATCTCTCATATCATCAAAACTTTTAGACTTCTTCTTTTTTTTTGGTACCATTTTGACAAACCGAAACCCAATCTTTCTGATCTGGGAACAACTACAAGATTTATATTAACTACAAGTCATGTTACTGTCAGAAACTAAATTTGAGATCACTAATAAAAATAAAAAGCTGGTAGCAACAGAGAAGACCTTTATGGACTTAATTTTGGATATCTTGTAGATTTATGTTTAACAAAGCACGGCTATCGTCTAGGTTGTACTTCATTTAATACAAGTTTGATTTTCTTGTTTTGGGAGGGGGAGAAATGACCCATTAATTAATATCTGAGGCACATTAATTAAGGTGACTGATCTACTTCATTTGAACGGACAGACCGTTAGGTCACTTCCTCAGATGAAAGCATAAATCTCAATAGGGAAACATTAAAATAAATTTATGGCCTCAAAAGTTTTACATTGCATAACATATTTGTCAAGGTCAAATGGTATTGAAGATATCATCCACTTAGTGATCTATTGTTCATAATATTAGAAAGTTAAAAGAACATATTTTGTTTTAGTTCCTTAAACTTACATAGCAATGGATTAACAATTAACAAGTAAGGCCTCTCCCACTGAGGAGCCAACATATGACATTTTCAAGACTCAAATTTCTGCACAGTTTTCGACAATCTTGAAATCATTAAAACTAGCAAAGTTAATTTTACATAAATACAACTCAAAATTCCAAAGACTAAACTCATAATTTATGTTCAATAGACAACGTTTAAATATCAGGGTCTCATCAATCAAAGTGACTGGATTGTCAAGTTTAAACAAACAAGCCATTATCTCACCTCTTCAGACGCAACGCTAAAGTCAACAGAGAAACATGAAGAGTCGATGGGTTTCAAGTCAACACGTTTACATTACAGTACAAATCTCTCATGGACAAATGCAGTAGATTGGGAACAACATTTATACACAATGAAGGAACACCTAAAGGAACATTTTTCAACCCAGTAATATTTAGCAAGCATTCCTCAAGTCTGCCTCTCTCAATTGTATCATTTATGTCGTACCTGCTTTAATGCGACTGCCACACCAGCGATTGCATGGTTGTGCGGTCCACCTTGCAGAGCAGGAAACACGGCTCCGTCGATCTTTTTCTCCAGATCGTACATGACGTCCTTTCCTTTCTTGTCGACGCCCTTCTTGCCTCTCCGGAAGAAGACCATTCCTGATCTACAAGTTTTTAAATTACGAGAGTTAGGCGACAAAGAAATATATTGACACGGCACTGTATTGTGACAGAGTCAAGTCTGAGACAGTCTGGAAAAATGTGACTGTATAAGATGGTACTCATGGAAGACTATTACATTCCTCACACTCCTAGTTGTAAACATCCAATTTATGTATCTTCCTTCTTACTCTATATGCAGAAGGCAATTTACTGATATCTGCTAGAAAATCTGTTTGTGACTCCAGAGAAATTGAATGATCACAAATGGGCAGTTAAAAAAATGTCACCATGGTATTAAACGTTCTTGCAACATTCATGCTTAATTTTTGATACATTTCCAAGGTTTGCCGAGCTACCAATGTAACATGGACATTAATATACTCAGGCTTTCTTTGTTTCGTTACGGACTGTCGAAATTTAAATGCAAATATGTTTACCGTTCAATCAGTAAGATGATGCCACTTCACTCAGTTGTTTACCACAAACAATCAGAAAAATGCAACAAACTTTTAAAACTTCAAAAAAGAAACATGTAAATCAGGATGCATTTCTTTATATACAAATGCAGTAAAAGTCACATCAAATTTGTGAAATTGTCAACTTCTAAGACTGGAATGTCCCTGTCATCTGTTGTTTAAAATGACTAAACTATCCCTGCAATAGCCCTTGATATGCAGACAGCTATAGTAGAGAAAACTAACATCATTTTGCTCTTTTGGTTTATATTTGTCAATTGATCAGTTTGCATAATATTAGGTAGACTTCAAACATTGAATATGCATTCTTCTGTAAGTGAATTCCCAATTTGAAGAAACAATTACCCTTGCCGGCAAATCACTTTGTCATGTAAATAAGATATATAAAACTACCATATTATATGTCATGGCAAACTTATCATTATAAAATCACTATGTAGTTGTTGTTTTTTTTGTATGTTGATACCTTGGTCCACGAAGTGTTTTGTGAGTAGTTGTGCTGACAACATCCGAATGTTCAAACGGTGTGGGCAGTGCTCCTGCAGCGACCAGACCACTAATATGGGCAATGTCAGAGAGCAGGAAGGCACCAACTTCATCACAAATCTACAAAATGGACAAGACCCAAAATAAAATAGGGAGACAAAAGTTGGTACAAATCACATGAAACAAAATCACTCCATGAAGTAAACTTCTCAACGTCTCGAGCAATGTTAACAAGGGTTTTTCCATAAATTTTCGGGAGAATGCCAAGTATAAAACAGACCTGTCTGAAGAGATGGTACTCCAGTTTCCTGGAATACGCACTGTAACCAGCGATGATGAGCTTTGGTCGGAAGAGGCGGGCCGTTTCATGAAGCTTGTCATAGTCAATCAGACCGGTATCAATCTACGGGCAAAAAATGATAAAATTGAAGGATTCCAACAGTTTTGGTTCAGTTCACATTGTCATTTTGTTTTACATTCCATTTTTAATATAACATATCCGAAACTATAACTAGTTGGAGTCTTGGAGAAACAAGCTACAGGATATGGTATGTCTGGTATTGATTTTGTTGCAAAATGCAAAAAGCAAAATGAGTAAATTGCCATGAATAGCAGTTTCTGTATGTATACCCCAATAAAACCTTAACAAAAATAATCTATGAGAAACAAAATTTGTAAATCTCAAAAATCGCTTGTCATGAACTATCAGACCAGTATTATTAATCTAGTGGTAGAAATCACAATGTAATTCAAGCAATAGCAGTATTTGTCTAAGTCACATGACTGTTTTTTTTTTTTTTCATATATAACTTTATGTGAAATACTACAGCTGGGTTTGAAAAACAAGCCACATGGAATAATATGTCTGGTATTGTTTGTGTTGCATAATACACATGGATAAACTTGTGACACCACAGAATTTTTTGGTAATACAGAACAAGATAGCAGGTTTTGCATGTGCAGAACCAAAGCTACTTTGCAATAACATGGGAGAGAAGGAATATTGTAAGCCTCCAAACTGCCCCTTAAAAATGTAAATACTAAATTATTCTTTGATGTAGTTGAACAAGTACAAAGAATTTATTTAAATAGAAATGATAATATTAATTCTCCTAGAACTGTAAAGCTTTTGTTAAATTACTTCATGGGCATATTAATACAAGAATAAGGGAAGGTTAATTGTCGTGAAAGGTTGTTGACATTGTGTGTTTATGATTCTTTTTAATTGTTAAATGTTATCATCTCGAGAAGTTCTTACATTTAATCTGTAAGGCATTGATTCAAAGTAAATGGATGTAGCAGAGACTCTCTTGGTATCAGTCATGAACCCATGGGTGAGGCTGGAATGACAACCAACAAAAAACAAAAGATATTATTAGTAAAAAGAGAAGAACAAATACAGTGCCCAAACATGTCAAAAGATCCACAAAAATCTGTAGTTTTTTGCAATTTGTTAGAACTTGACAACAACTTTAACACATTCTCATGCAAAAGGATCCTGTTTCATTCAACTTCAATAGAAATGTAACTTTTCAAAACTGCTGGGTAGCGATATGGTTGATTGAATGTAACTGATTAAAGCCTCCAATCTTCCAGAGAGTGGATCACAGTGGGTGGTCTGTGATGACAGCATGGTAGATATTCTTCAAAAGGTTTATATTCTATTAATATTTGGGTTCTCATTTTATATCCTGGGGTGAATCTGTAGCTTTAACAGATCACTCACTGGCTGTTTGAGTACTCATTTTGTTTGGGGGCTCACTTTATATCCTGCAGTCAATATTATAAATATCAATGAAATCAATACATACTGTCCTCCATGTGGCAGATCAAGTCCCATAATCCTGTCATGTGGCTTTAACAGTCCTGTATACACAGCAAAGTTGGCTGGAGATCCAGAATACGGCTGGACATTCACTCCCCATTTATCAGGGCTGATTTCAAAGGCATCCAATGCTCTGTTTTGGCATAGTACTTCAATTTTATCAATGACTTCATTGCCACCATAGTATCTTTCAGAATAAAAGAACAATTTTTAAACACAGTGAAAGACTGCTATTTCTTGGCATTCACAGGCTCTTTAAAATTCTTCCATCATCCCGATATCATTTCAAATCTTTCCAGTTTTCTTCATGAAATGAATAATAGCATGAAACAATATGACAGCCCACTCAAATGTTTGTTTCCATAAGAAATGCTTTTTTCCCTTTATATATTTTAAATTCTTCTTGATTTGTTCTTAAAAACTGATGCCTTTGCATTGAGCACCAATTCACAATATACTGCAGACTGAATGAAAATGCAGTTGATTTTTTCTCCTTTTTTTCCCTTTATACTTTCTGGTAACAAAACATGCATGCTACCAAGAGACTGTTATCCATATTAATGCAGGATTGTTGCTTTCATTTCAGTCAAATAATAATTTAATGTTATGAACCAGGAATAGATTTAACATCATTTGCAATGCTGACGACATCAGTAATTTGTTTTATGGTTTTACACCAGCGTCTATCATTGGACTATGACACACTGTACATATGCAACCACAAATACTCAAGTTTATTGACATTATCAAGAGTGAAGATGAAGTGGGCATTATTTGTACTGAATGAATGATCCACCTGGTAACAGTAGGAATGGCAATGAGGCTTTACATTTACAGAATAGAAGAAAAATGGGGCAATACAATTCTCACCTTTTACCGGGGTAACCTTCTGAATATTTATTATTCAAGCAAGAACCAAGAGCTTCCAAAGCTGCTTTACTGCAGAAATTCTGTGTGTATGAAAAAAAAACCCAGAGAAATGGCAGTAGGCAGTTTGTATTGCTTACTGTATAAAACAAATGTGTACTAACAGTAAATATACTTTATGATGTAGAAAACATGTACCAGCTATATCTTACTACAAAACCATGTATTACAAAAAGCATATCAAAGAGCAATGAAACATACGTTTGTTATGTCTTACCTCTTTCACAAAGCAGCCATATCAAATGGCATGAGCCCCAAAAGTGAATATTTGTGGACTACATTCTTTACAATATTTTGGACAACAACAGATCAGCAGACTATGAAAGTGGTACAGGCAAATGTTCAAAGATTCTATGATCTTACCCAACAGTCAAGCAGTTGTATGCCTTAGTAACATTTTGAGTTTTTTTCTTAATGATAGCATTTTTGGTGTGATATAAAACAGTAATTGATCATATTAAATACCCAAAATTGCTTCCATAGTTTACAAATTCAATACTGCCACAAGGCCCACAACCACCTCGTCCTTCTTTGAGCAGACTTAAAAATCACCAACCTCTGAAGCAATAAGCTCCAAGCCCTCGATTTGTCTGTGTTTCTCCGCCTGAATCAGATTGAAAACTTCAGGGTCATTCTCCATCAAAGACTCCTCTCCTGGCCATGACAGAGCTGTTGTGCTTTTGCTTACTGCAGAAGATGGAGATGTAGATTGCCATCTTCTCAACACCTGTACCAAAGAGGGAAAAGTTATTTTTAACACATTCTAACTTAGGTCAGTACCGACTACAATTTGCACTGGCTGCCTGTTGAATTTGCGTATCTGTCGAATACAGAAGTCTGCCTCCCCAAGTTAAGAAGCTGAATATGTATCTAACTTTAAAGTATTACTTTCAAGTCTCATCCCCGCAAAGAGTTTTGTCCCCATACTTTGAACTCTTTGAAAGACGTCAGCAGTATAAAAACTCACAGAACTTGCATGAGTGCATTAGGCTTTGGGACTGTCCAACCACGGACAAAATTAACAGAGCATTCTCATATCGGTCCTCACCTAATTCTGTGAAACTTTCAAGACAAGCTGTTACAATGAAGTCCTCACTTTTAGTAGCAATTGGCGGTAGGCCTAGCAGGATTTGATCACTAGCAGGCCTATACAAGCTTGTTTCCAATTATCGAAGCATAGTTTCATTTTAAACATTTATCAGCACTTTCAAGCAAAGCTATGTAACTGTTCTACACCTACCAACTTGCATTTTTTTTAAATATGCTAAAATGCTATGTGAAACTGCATACCTGTAAACCTTAAACTTACAGTGCAGTACTTAGGCCTAGTTAGGCCTGGTGCACTTATGTTTGCATGTTGGTGAATGCTTTCACCAGAGCATGTTACATTGAATTAGCATAGATCTGCAAACATCACAGATCACACCATAGAAATTTATTAAGAATTTCTATGGATCACACACATTAGAGCCAACAGTATATTATGACTGCATCTTCCAAACGGACTGCCAGTGTCTTCTTAAACCTAACGATATACCAGTTAACCAAAATGTTGACAGAGTCGGGGAAGCCTAATGTGTAGGGTATCTCTACCCTTCCTTACTTAACATAGCATGGACACTTCGAATTCCGGACACCTAAGCCTTAAAACACCCCAAAACTATATCTTCTGGTGTAAATCACCTGAAAATATACTTGATATGGTGGGAGAAGTGTGTTATATTAAGATACACGGCCAAACTTTCTTTCCTGCAAACTGTTGCACGTTGTAAAAAAGAAGGTAGTGGCTATTGACCCGGCCGCCGGGCCTCTAAGCCCCGATCGCTATTCACCCGGCTGTAGATGGTACCATGGAAGTTGTGCAGTCCTGGATCTCATATAAATTTACTGTGTAGGCCTACGTACGTACGTCAGGCAGGGCAAGCGCATGTGTTCAGTAGGCCGGGCTATTAAAGTCTGCAATTGCCTGCGCTGCGGATCATCAGCGGCGATCGACCCCCACACAAACAAACGCAATCGCTATTCTCCCGCGCCATTCATTTCGGCAGCCGGGTCGATAAGCCACACTGTTCTCTATTCACCCGGCGGCCGGGCCGATAAGCTCCGCTCGCTATTCACCCGGCGGCCGGGTCAATAGGCCCCACCAAAAAAGAAGATTCTTCGTGATTGTGGAACTGGTATTTCTTTGCTAGAGTATTGCGAATTTTCGGACACTCGTTCCCACAGTGTGGCGCTGGTGATAAAATTGGTGGCGCATTTGCTCTTTCAGTAATTATAACAGACTTCATAGATCTACGTCATTTTATTGACAAATATGTAAGTATTTACTTGCACACGGGTCATTTCGTACTTTTTGGTGAAATTTGGCTTTTCCTGTAGGTTGTCATGGTGAAATCGTGCATTTCTTAGGGGTGTCCGAAATTCGCAGTGTTCCGAAATTCGCAATACTGACTAAACTACTCCTGAGTATTGCCTTGCATGACTTTACGTTGGCCTAGGTCTACTCTAACTTAGGCTAATACTAGTAATATTACTAGTCTAACGTTAGCACCTTGGCTAAAATTTCGCACAACTGTTATGTGTACAAGGGCAACGACTAAAAAACTGGTTATGCAATATTATACTTTGGCATTAACGATTCCATCTCATCTTACAACAAAAATTACCAAATAAATTAAAAAGTACATACAGGCCAAATCTGTCGCAGGATCTTGGAAGACGACATTGTCAAATAAGCACAACTGGAGTTTGGCAGCTGTCATGTGGTTGCATCAGCTTCGCTCGTCTCTGCTTTGTTGCGTCAGGTGATTTGACTAACTTGCATACGTCGACAAGAATCCGTTGCCCAAATTGCTGTTAGTGTTAGGTGGTTTGAGCACGGCTGGTGATGACTTGTGGATTGTAGATATAATGGGTATAACGGAGTTGGGAATGTGGGGCTGGTGGGTCTGGTGCTAGGGGGGGGGGGAGTGAATATTGAACATCAATGTAACGACGGGGAAAGGAAGGACACCTGGAAAGATGAGTGCAGTCTAGGTAAACGGGGAACAGTAGAGTATTAAGGTAGAAAAATTACTAGGCGTGGGAAGGGGTTATATAGAGGAGTAAGCTAGGATTGATTTAGAATTTAAGGCTCAAAGTTATGGAACTAGAAATAAAGATCTCTTACAACCATTTCATCCCAAATTAAATTTAGTCACTAAAGCAATTTTACGCAATTCATTACACCAGTTTCTCTTTATAATCTCATGCAGGAAGTTACATCTCATAGTCTAGCGACGTGTAGACGTGTACTATAGTGATGGGATATCACCGTCTGAAATATAAGTCAGAGCAATTTGTCGGCATGGTAATATACATTATACGGTATTATTATACAAGTGAACTTGCATTCCATATGAAGGACTTTGCTAAAGTGACTTGAGATTCGACTCAAAAGTTACTCGTAGTTACAGAGTTATGTGTTGTTCCAATGAACTAATAGACTGAGTGACAGGTGTGAATATTCTTATAATCGTTGTTATTGCGATTGAAAGATTGAAGGTTTGTTCAAGCAACAATGGGTAAGTTCTGTTTTTACCTCCATGGTTGTACACAAGTTAGACTCTTAATCTACAATACGTTATAAGCAATATCCTTATGTTATAATATCACGTCATAGGAACGAGTAAAGTGGCAATATAAATGATGAGCTCTTCATTGTGATATTCGTATCACGTTGGAAAAGGTTTTGCATATCCTCATCATTCAGCTCTAAACGATTAATAAACGTCGAGTTTTGCATAAGTGTTTCGATTGGTGCACTTTCAGAATAAAGCAAGCAATGCACTTTAACTAGCAGATATAGCTAGCTATACTTCAAACCATTATAGCGAAAGTGATATTTGTAAATGTGTGGTTCAAATAAGGACTTGATCAGGTCACATGTCCTTGTTAGAATGTAAAGAACGTTAACCCTGTGATATCTCCCAAACGGACAACGATTTTTCTTTGCTGTTTGTTTAGGTTGTTCATTACAAGTCTCACTATCACACAGACCAATGATGATAAATTGGGTTTAATTCTCCAGAAATAAAGTGCCTGATTTCGCAAAATGTGATTCTTATCATTGACACTCTACCCAATTTGTTCTTCAAATTTAGGAAAATATGATCATATAATGAGTCACTACGTCATGTTCGAGCAAGCTGTATCACATTCGTGCAAATTTCAGATGATATCTTAGCGTGTCTCAATCATGACATTAAATTTCAAGTTAATACCTACTACATATACCAGAATGTCGGCGACCGTCAGATATGTCCTGACGACCAATTTCATAAATTTATCGTAGGCATATATGGCAAAATTCCACACTCACTATCCCCTCTCAAACCTATAGAGTACGGGGCAAAGACTCCAAAACTACTGCAGTGGTAGTCCGGATGCTTGTTTTGTTAATCATAAAAAAAAATCATATCATACCTTCTTAAAAGTAACAGTGAAGACAGTAGGCCACCCCCTAAATGTGACCATTTAGTGTTATAGTATGTAAGGGGGAAAACCCATTTTTAAGAGGCTTTATCAAAATCATATTAACAGATCAAAGAAGAAATGCCAACAACATGTCTTATTGTAGTTTGGACTCCATTTACTAATAAACAAAATCGCGGGAAGTTATTTCTGAATGTAAAAAAAAAATGCGAGTTTTTCAGATCATGAAAATACAAAATCTTCTCATCCCCATTAAACAAGATTCAAAGAAAACAATTTTTTACAGAGGATATAGAATACTAGTATAGCATTATACTTATTAAGACGTGGGCGCATGCGTGACTATACAGGGCAAGAGCGCATTCACTTAAGATGTTTTCACTGAAAAACAAAGCGTTTTAAAAGAGACGTCAGCTACCTTAACATTACCGGTGTAATAGATACATTTAATATCGATATTACCATTATAAACATTTGTTAATTCAAATATGGGGGGGGGGGGGTATTGAAAAGGACCCCTTGTAAAAAAATAAAAATATATAGCGATGGCTCTTTGTATGCAGGCCCGAAGTGACCTGAATGATGAAAAACAATGGAAACTCATGTAGATAATAGTTCCTGATGTGTTGTCTATAAAAGATATATGAATTGCTCTTCTATAGCCCCCACCCACAAGCTTTCCTTGGGGATGAAAGTAGGTATTTTTTGCATATTGCAGAGCTCCCAACTGACCCGCATCATGGTTGGACCCGCATTCTAACACCCAAACCTGCTGACCCGCGCAAGCGTCCGAAAAACCCGCATTGTAATTGTCAAGTATACATAAAAAAAATTGCATCAAATTTTGACTTTCTATTTAGCATCATAGAGTATAAAACCTCCTTTACAGCATCATTTGAACCTCAAATTAGCCTATGTTTCTTTTCATTGGGCGAGCAGCGAACATTTTCATGCCACGGGAAAGAATGAATTATCACCTACTATTCAATTTATTGATGTTACACACAAAAAAATGCATATTTCTCAGAAAATATTGGGTGACAAAAGCCTTTCTAAGTGCCACCATTTTACATGTAAGGCATCACCAGGATTCCAAAAAAAATCAAAAAGGGGGAGGGGGACACCCCCTCCCCTTATACTCCTCCCCCAAGACGGCGATACGTGGCATCGACCCGCATTTGCCTTCTCAAGAGTTGGGAGCTATGATATTTTAATGGAGCGATGCTATGTTGTTCAAAGAACTGCGTGATCATGAGAAACAACTCGTGACCCTATCTAACCTTCGAGTCACTGAAGAAATACATCTCCTACGCCTATGTGCATGACCTTTTGACCTCAGAAAATTGTTTCTTGTTACAAAGTTATAATAAGACAAATATATCCCCTCGGTTACACCCCCCACACCCCCCCCCCCTCTACGATTCTGATCTCGATATCACTCAATTTAGAACACTGCATTTTTCAGGTGAGTTTTCTCTCCCCGTCGATTGACCGTCTGGGTTTTCATTGTCCAGGTTTTCTGCAGATTCTGAGATTACTGGCAATTGAATAGTGATCGGGTTTTCTCCTTGGGTCACGTTTGGGTTGTAAACGACCTGTGTAATGGGTATTATGAGAAGAAAGAATGGGCAAACATTTCGTCTGTGGTCTTACTCCTTTACTGAACTGTGCTCGTACTCATCGTCATGGATTTGTTCTCGATGAATTTCGGTAAATATATTCTTAGATACTAGTGTGCAAGATTATATTTGTGCTTATATATTGTGATTATATTTGTGCTTATATATAGGCCTATATAAACTTTTGATATAGCATATATATATATAGCCTCTATATAACTATATATACATAATATGAAAACGTTGGCCATGTCGTATTATGTTCAGAGAGCGAAAACATTTGAATCAAACATAACTCAATATTCGGTTACTTGGAAAATTATCTTCAAATGTGTCCCTATACCGCATGTATACATACTCATAAAGTCATGTGTCCATTCAGGAAGCGTTTCTAACAGCATAGGTCCATAGTTAACAGTACTCCATGAACGGTGTAACTTATATTATCAATCAGTTGAAGGCACTCCTTATTCAACTGGTTGTTATATAGTGATATGTACAGGGCCGGATTTACCAATGGGCAACGTGGGCAGCTGCCCACGGGCCTCCACAACAATGGGCCTCCACATACTTCATGAAAATATATATATATAAGGGGAAATTTGAAGAAAAAAAATTAAATGTAGGCTGACAAATATCATCAATCAAAATCATATTGCGCGCGGCTTACGCCATGCATACGCTTCCAT